>CM072924.1:21744746-21827246 GCA_036971965.1 Nyctalus aviator
CTGGCAAGTTAATGTTAAAAATATTAATTTTAATTAAAATGTTCTATTAATTTATGTTAACGATTGCTCATTTATTTCAGCCCTTTGTATTCAGCATGTCTCTATCAAAGTAAACCTACATTTATATGAAAATTGAAGCTTTTGTGTTTTGCATAAAGTATGTTGGCCTTGGAGTTTGACATGCTTGATGTAATACATCTGTGGTTATGGAGTCAGCGGTCATGGATTGCAAGGGGATGTCTTACTGCTGGCAGCCAGACATCCCCCAAGAGTCCTGGATTGCAGAGGGTGCACACCAAGCTGAGGAATCCCCCACCCCAATGCATGAATTTCGTGCACAAGGCCTCTAGTATACATATGAACAAGTACTAAAAATTACCAAGATAATTGAGGCAAAATGATACATGCTCTTAGAGTTATGTAAAGCATCTCCCTACATATTGTTCTATAGAGGTAGATAACCTTAGTGAGGCTCAGCTCAGCCACTGCTAGCTACTTAACTTTAATTATATTTCCTCTATAATATTCTGTCTTCAACTATGAAATTTAAGAAACAATAGTATTAATAACATACGTTATGAAGCTTAAAATATCCAACACAAAACTGGTTTATGTAACCCCCCAAAATTGTCTTACTGGTTTATACATAATGTTTGAGTATAATAAATGATAGACTACTTTTCCACTAAATAATGAGAAAACATATAAAATTTAAACAACAATCCTTTCTGTTTCTTTTTTCTCAGATTCATTTCAGGATACTGGAACTTGATAATGTGTAAATTGATTGATACTCACCAGATAAGAGCTAAGTACAAATGTTAAAAAGTGAGTTCTCTGGACTGAAAAAATTTTAATTATCTGAATACCCTACTTCGTGGGTTTTGATGTGACTTACTCCTCTTTCAGAATCCTTTAACTTCCCTGGTTTCTTCTTCTTTATGTCCAAATTTCATCAGCAGATACTGACCCTTGAGCTTTACAATGTAGCTATTTTTGCATAGAGGCCAAGAAAGAGGCTCAGTGCCATTTTAAAAATAGTTGAGCTTTACAGTTGTCACATTTTGTGTGTTGAGAGTGAGAACCCAGCGGCCTAATAGCTCACCACAGAGACAATGTTTCCAGCTACGTGAGGATCAACAAGCCGCAGCTGCAGCCAGCAAGCTCTTGGGTGAGATTTCTACACCCAAGTCTCACATTCTGCCACTCACTAAATAGGATAGGAGCTTTAAGGGCTGAAATTAAGACATTTTTAAACAAATTGTACGTTTTCTTCACTCTGGTTTCATAAACTTCTCCTTACCCGAAACCAGTGATTTTCTATCTGTGCCACAAGACTTTTAAACATGCAATACATGACAATTAGGGTGCACTGACCTCCTTTCCTTTAGATTGTCAGTAAAAATAAAAAAATGACAAAGATCCTAACCGGTTTGGCTCAGTGGATAGAGCGTTGGCTTGAGTACTGAAGGGTCCCAGGTTTGATTCCAGTCAAAGGCATGAACCTTGGTTGTGGGCACATCTCCAGTGGGGGGTGTGCAGGAGGCAGCTGACCAATGTTTCTCTCTCATCAAAGTTTCTAACTCTCTCTCTGTCTCTCCCTTCCTCTCTGTAAAAAAATCAATTATATATATATATATATATATATATATACACATGTGTGTGTGTGTGTGTGTGTGTGTGTGTGTTTAATGATAACATCCAACACAACACTTGTCTGGTGTGAATGAATCAAAATGACACCTATTTTGATTTGGGTATCTCTCTCTCTTCCCAAAATGACACCTATTTTTTTGTTGTTAGAGTGCCTATATATATATATATATATATATATATATATATATATTTTGGCGTGCCACAGAATTTTAGTAATTAGCTTGTGTGTGTCAGGAGATGAAAAAAGTTGAAAATCAATGCCCTAAACAATCTCAGAATGCCAATGTTTTTTTCCAAAGTGTGCATTACCAATTAGATCACCATTATTTGAATGCTTCTTCTTTTGTGTAGACATTTCATTTTATAAAGTAGTTATTAGGCAGAGTCAAGTGCTGAGAAAGATCTAAATTCACCCAAAACTTTCACATTTGTTTCTTTCATTTGATTCTGATTAAACTGTTCCTGAACCGCAGTCAGAATTGGTGCTGCTTCTGTTTTATTTCTTTGTGTCAGCTTATTTCTTTCGATGGAAAGCAGTTCTCTTGGTACATTTCATGCCTTTTGTGTAATGTCTCTGGTCAATATCCATTAGTGAATTTGTAAATGTCAGTTAAAACGGCCACTATGAAATGCTACCGTACATGTAAAACAAACAATGCAGTACCTAAATCCCATATTATACTTGCAAAGATATTGGGTAACATGTCAGAGGTCAATTAAGATAATGTGTTGAATAAGAACTGAAAATCAGCACCTACCAATAGCAAATTTTCCCTCACTTGACTAGAGCTGCAAGGTGATTACCTCTATTCCTTAAAGAGCCAGAACAAGACCCATAAAGAAAAATCCTAATTGAGACTTAGAAAAGGCCCATCCGTGGAACTGAATGACCAAGAAGAAAGTGGTTGCTCAATTTAGGAGAATGTCAGGATCTTTGTCTCTAGCACAAGAATATTCAGATGTGAGAGACATGTAAAGGATTTCCTGTTGGTAAGTATTCCTTTGTCATCTTCAAATTAAAGTATGGCACATAAGAGAATTTCTGTGCATTAATACATTTCTTTGTCAGTGAAATAGTGACATGCCAAAATACTTCACTAGGATTAAATGTACTGATACATTTAATGTGTGCTCATATGCTTAGTAAGAGATTTACATTAAAGACTACAATAGGCATGTAATGATGTACTCAATAAAGGTTAAAATTATCTTCTAGGGAACCAATTCAATAAAATGAAAGTTGGTAAACACAGAAAAAGTTTCATTATGTACCTTGCCTTTTCCTTAACAAACATACTTCTGAGTAACAAAATAATTATTGGTAATTATTTTCTAGAATATAAAAATAGTTCAATGTGGTAATGATTACAAGAATTTAAAAGCAAATGGATGCTTATAAAATTGGTAAAGTCTGTGAATTATAGTAATGTCAATGTCTTGGGTTTGATATTGTAATCTACCTAAGATATCATGTTTGGGGAAAACTGAGAGAAAGGTACAAGGTAGCTCTCTATGCTGCATTATTTTTGTAACTTTCTGTCAATCTATATTCATTTCGAAAAGAAAAAAGAAAAGAAAAAAGAGGTTAACAGAAGAAAGAATGTTTAAATGTACTGTTGTGCATCTTATTTTATTTAAAAAACATTACACACATAAATTTTAAACCACTTATATTGTTATTTATTAAATTTGTGTGCTTACTTAAAATATAAAGAATAAAACATATTTTTTAATTTTCTGATTTTATTGTATTTTTTGAAATATAATTTGAACCTTTTGCTTTGAAACCATGTTCACACAGTGGTAGCTTCCAGATTTCCACCAAAGAAACATAACCTATACCCTGGTTACTTTAATTCATCTCTTTTTATTTTTTCTTGGGTATTTTTGCTTATAAATCTCAATAAAGGAGTCACTCATTTGTCCTTTTCCCCCCTGACTAATCCGCAAAACACTGTCTCTAAACATCATGTGTCATATAAAAACTCACTTTTATGATCATGCTATATAGATATATTAAGAAGACTTAGAGAGAGATTTTTTTAAAATCCTACCTGAAGATATTTTCCCATTGATTTTTAGAGAAAGTGGAAGAGAGAAATATCAATGTGAGAGAAACACATCAATTAGTTGCTTCCTGAATGCACCTGGATCAGGGCCCAGGCCAGGGGGAGCCTGCAACTGAGGAACGTGCCCTTGACCAGAACTGAACCTGGGTCCCTTTGGTCTGCAGGTCAACACTCTATCCACTGAGCCAAACAGGCTAGGGCTTGGAAAGATATCCTTATTTTACATGTAATTGTATATTTCAAGCACTAAAAATACATTTGATATGCATATGACTTGATTTCACCATTTTATCACACAAAGATCCAATACAGGATAATGAAAAACTTTTGTTTATTTCCTAGAGTACAAGGGCAGTATAATTATCAAGTAAAACCATTTTTACTCTTGAATACTAATCAGTTATAAGAAAGATTAAAGATTAAATGCTACCATTTGTGACAACATGGATGAATCCTGAGAATATCATGCTAAGTGAAATTAGTCAGATAAAGTCAAGAAATATACGATTTCACCCATATGTGCAACATAAAACTGAAAGTAACAAATGAAAAAATAAAAAACACAAACTAAAATTCATAAATAACAGTATTGTAGTTATCAGAGGGGAAGGGAATGAGGAGGTAGTAAAGGGGATCAAATAGATGGTGATAGAAGGAATTTTGACTTTGGGTAATAAACACCATGTGATATACAGATGACTTATCATAGGATTGCACTCTTGAAATCTACATAATTTTATTTACCAATGTCACCCCAATAAATTTAATTAAAAATAAAATTGAATAGACTTCAAGTAGACAAAGGATCACTTTTAAATTAGCTTTCTTACCTTGAATTTGCATAAAATGTGGGTGAAGAACTTTCATGCTTACAATCTCAGGCAAATACAATCTCAAGAATTCCTATGGTTCAGTGAAAGCATCTCTGTGCACACACGTAAATTAAACAGATGGAAAACATAACTCATGGACACTGAAAAATAAAATCACATTCCTTGTTTATTATTGTGTTTTGGTGGTTGAGCAGCCCATCTTTTACAATGAGTTCCATCTATGGTGCTACTATAATGCTTGAAAATAAATATTATAAACAACAAGAAACTTATATGAGAATCTGCTTCATTTGCAAGTAAAGATTAGATTTTATTTCCAGATATTTAATTATAGATCAAGGTCTCTACTATTTTTAAAAAAGGCTTTATTGTAATTATTATAAACTAGAAGCCTGGTGCACAAAATTAGTGCACTTGGCGGGATCCCTCGGCCAGGTCTGTGCCCTGGCACACTCCGGGAGGTCTTGGGGGATGTCTAGGTGGGCCTAAGCTGTTAGGCAGACATCGTTAGCACTTCTGTGGAGGTGTGAGAGGCTCCTGCCACCACTGCTGCATTTATCACTACCCTTGCCAGCTGTGGGCCTGGCTCCTGGCTGAATAGCACTCCCCCTGTGGAAGTGCACTGACCATCAGAGGGCAGCTTCTGCATTGAGCATTTGCCTCCAGGTGGCCAGTGTGCAGCATAGCGACCAGTCATTTAGCTCTTCGGTTGATTTGCATATTAGCCTTCTATTATATAAGATTCCCATTGACCCCTTCTAGCCCACCCCCAGTCTCCTCCCCAGGCCTTTACCACACTATTATCTGTGTCCATGTTTGGCTAATCTTTTCTCAACCAACCACCCACCCACTCTCAAAAGTCTATATTCACTCTAACTGTTTTGGCTAGATGCATAGAACATTGGCCTGTGGACTGAAGGGTCCTGGGTTTGATTCTGGTCAAGGGCACATGCCTGGGTTTCGGGTTCCATCCCCAGTGGGGGCATGCAGGAGGCAGCCGATCAATGATGTCTCTCTCATCATTGATGTCTTTGTCTCTGTCTCTCTCTGTCTCTCCCCTCTCCCTCCCTCTCTGAAATCAATAAAAATATTTAAAAAAGAGTCTCTACTCTTCAAATTTTTATTTACCCATTTGTCTCACATTTGAATTTCCCACTAATAAGGTTATTCTTCTGAAGAGAAAAACTTGTAAATAGAGCTGTCAGTATACTATCTGAATGACAGAACACAGTAAAAATATAATACTTAAATATTAGTACAAATAAGGGTAATAAAGCAACTGCAGTTCAAGGAACTTGAAGGGAACTGAACATTGGAGAGTTAAATGTTGAAGAAAAAAAAAACTTTGGAGCTCAGCTGAATGAAGCACTGAAGGGTGGACCTGTGGTCTGCAAACTGCAGCTCGCGAACCACATGCGGCTCTTTGGCCCCTTGAGTGTGGCTCTTCCACAAAATACCACGGCCTGGGTGAGTCTATTTTGAAGAAGTGGCATTAGAAGCAGTTTAAGTTTAAAAAATGTGGCTCTCAAAAGATATTTCAATTGTACTATTGATATTTGGCTCTGTTGACTAATGAGTTTGCTGACTGCTGAGGGCCTAGACCAACTGAGACTGCTGTAGAGCACAGGTGTGTGTATGAGTGTGTGTGTGTGTATGGATGGAACAGTAATGGGAAATCACTCTAGTTCTACCTCTTTGACCTTCACCTTCCATACGGGGGTTAATGAGGCAGGGATCAGAAGCACACAATGAGAGATAGAAATAGCAACCACTCTGTACTAAAGAAAAGAAATCAAAATCTCAAAACATAAGACACAGGCAATAGGTCTGACTTGAAATACATTGCGTTGTGTGCTCTGGAGGAAGATAGCCTGGATCTCAAAATTAATGACCTTGGTCATGTATTTAGTTCTAATTTTGTGTTCTCATTAGAAGAATAAGTATATTTATTATTTAGCAACTAGATGCCCAGTGCATGAAATTTGTGCATGGGGCGAGGGGGGGGGGATGGTGTCCCTCAACCCAGCCTGCACCCTCTCCAATCTGGGGCCCCTCGAGGGATATCTGACTGCCTAATCAGGCAGTGGAACATCCTTCTTACAACCCAGGACTGCTGGCTCCCAAACATTTGCCTGCCTGCCTGCCTGTCTGATTGCCAATAACTGCTTCTGCTTGCCAGCCATATCGCCCCCTAATCACTCCCCTGACAGCCTGATCGATGCCTAACTGCTCTGATAGCCTGATTGCCCCTAACTGCCCTCCTCTGCAGGACTGGTCTCCCCTAACAGTCCTCTCTGCCATCCTAGTCACTCCTAACTGCCCTCCCTTGCCAGCCTAGTTGTCCCTAACTGCCCTCTCCTACTGGTCTGGTCACCCACAACTGCCCTCCCCTGCTGGCCTGATTGCCCACAACCGCCCTCCTCTGCAGGCCTGGTCACTCACAACGGCCCGCCCCTGCTGGCCATCTTGTGATGGCTATCTTGTGTCCACATGGGGGTGGCCCTCTTGTATGTTGGAGTATTACCTCTTTATTATAAAGGACATTGAGAAACAAATGTGCTAACATATGCCAAGTAATTGAATCTGTGTTCAAAGCCAGTAAATTATAAATGTTTATCATTATTAAAAGAAGGAAATTCTTGTGGCACTTTATTATACTAAGTAAATTTGCCTTTGGTGTGCCCATCTTTCCCCCCCAATATTTTAAAAAGATGATCCCTGTTCAAACATTAAGAAAAGAGACACCTTTCACTTTTATTTTTTTATTTTTTATTTTTTGCTTCTGATTGTCAAGGAATTTGCATTACACAATGAAGTGAGAATTTCCTGTACTGTGGTTTCCGGAACATCAAGCATATCACTAAAACACACCATTTTTTTCTTTTTCTTTTGAGTTTCTTCATACACAAGTTTCAGGTTCTTAGCCTTCAGCTCCAACACCATTCTTCCTAAAAAACAAACATCGTGGCTTCTCTGTGTCTACACTGGAAGAACATTTCTCATGGCAGGTATGTCGGCCTGACTCATAAATTTAAAAATAAATATAAACGGAAATAAACAGTATGTCATGGCTATAGCCCATTTCAGGGCATGCTTTCAGAAAATAATGTGGGAAATGTTAGCCCATTCTGTAACTTAAAAATGATTTGTGAGGCTTTTCCAACCGGTTTAAAAAGTGTCTATTGGCAGGGAAAGCTCTAAATTCTAATTGAGAACTGAACTTACCAGGTTAAATTATGAGCCACGTTCTCTAGTATGAATAGAGAATTCCAAGTATTTAGGATTCAGTGCTTACAAGTGCTATTTTAAAATTTTGTATTTGGGTTGTGACATGCAAACACCAACCAGATTGACAGTGTGACACAAAGGTCTGTTGTTAATGACACCATTTTGGGAGTGTGCTGATGTTGACGCAGAATCTCCTAATGTTGAATTTTTGTCAGGAAAATGGTTATAAGCAAGGAATATGAGGTATTTAGTAATATAATGTTCTTGTAAAAATTGTTGCTTATGTATCATAATTCAATGTGATATAAACCCAGCTCCCCTCTTATTGACCATGTTTGATCCAGATACTCCAATGTCTTTTCTTCCTTATAAAAGCTCTATACATCTAGGAACACCTGACCTTTTTCAGAAGGACATGCTCTCAAGTGTGTTTTGACAATGCCAAAATATATTAAGTGAAAACTCTGGTCTTAGACAAACATTCATTTGATTTCTGACTTGGTACTTTCTAGATTTGATACCTTGAGAAAATAACATTAATAATAAGTTCTAACTTTTCTCATCTACCCAGTGAGGATCCTACTACAATCATGTGATTTTTGTTGAGAAAATTAAAGTAAATGTTTGTTTTGCAAGCCCATTAAACAGAACTTGGTATCTGATCATTTCTTCTTTCTCCAGATCGCTGGGCTTCTTTGCCAAATTAAAAATAAATGTAGAATCCACTTTCTGAGAAAGAGCTGGTAAAGAAGAAAACATATGGATAACCTTCCTAAAGAATAAAGTACATCACATAAAATGTTTAATTTTGGGTGGAATTCTCAATGGAATGTCTTCATTTTCCAATGTTTCAGTTGGGTTTTCAAACTGAATAAATTTTTGTATTTTCTCTCTGGTGTTTGCGTATCAGCACTTTAGCTCTTGTGTTTGTTATTCAACTCATCCCTCCATCTCCCTTTCTCTACAGCTTTTCAGAGCATACTATGGAGGTTGATTTCTGGGATCTTAGGAGTAACATGCCTTGTGCTGATGGTCACTTTAGGAATTTTGTTGAAAAATGGTAAGCTTTTATAAGCAAGTATATATACCAGGAAAGATCAAGACTGAAATAAAGCCATTCAATAAGAAATGTTTTGTTTTACTAATGTACGATATTGTGTTATTTTATAAACCTGTATCTAATTAAGTAAATTTCTAATTATTTCTTAAAGCATTTACTAAACAAAGTATTCTGCCAACATCATCTCCAGTACCCACCACCATGGAACCTCAGGAAGGTAGGTTCCATAATTTGGAAAATATTAGTTTTGATAGAGCATGAAATAGTTTCTAGTTTTTTCTCACACAGAAGTGTGATGGAATATTACACTTAGTAAAAGACAAGTTTGTCAACTAGAATAATCTCATTTCTTTGTTCTCTAATGTAAAAATTATTAAATTACATTGAGTGTACATCATTTATATATTTAAGTAATAAGGAAAATTTGGCCTGAAGGATGTGTTTTTCCTGTATGTTTAAATAACAAATAAAAAACAAATTATAGTACATTACAGCTAATCCTTATTATCTGCCAGTGTTTGCTCATAACTTATATTTATATACCTCTTTACCTTTGCTTCATTTCTTACATGTCTCAGAACATAGTGCAGAGATTTCTATAAATCTGAGCCTATTTTTCCATTATAAGTCAACTCAGTCCAATTTCTTTTAATGCATTTCCCCAAATTCTCTCCAGTTGTCTCATCATCTTCTATGATCAAATAGTATTTTATTTATCTTTTTCTTCTTGAGGTATTTTCCAGCTTTATTGAGATATAATTGATATATAACATTGTGCTAGTATAAGTTTAAAATATACAATGGGTTGATTTTGATATACTTATATATTATAACATGATGACGACTGTAGCACTAGCTAATACATCCATCATGTCACATAATTGCATTTCTTTTTTATCCTGACGACATTTAACATCTACCCTTTAGCACCTTACAAGTGTATATTGCAGTATTGTTAACTGTAATTCCAAGGTTATTCAGTAGAGCCTCAGAACACGGATCTTCTAACTGGAAGTTTATTTCCAACTTCTCTCCATTCCCCCCACTCCCTCCCCGTGTAATGACCATTCTACTCTATAATTTGAGCACCATTCACTTGGCAAGGCTTTGAGTCCATACCATGTATCATTACGTCTACCTCTGAGGATAAAATGCTCAAGGTACTATTACCAATTAACTGTATCACTGGTCTTCAAACTAATTGTTTTATTTATCTTCAGTTTGAAAATAAAATATCTAAAATATATACCATAATTCTCCCGATACCATATTTATTCCTGGCTCAGAAAATATGCTAAAATGTCTTTCACTTTTAAATATCTCTTCCATCTAATTAATCCTGTTCACACAGCAGAGCTAAACTTTGGGTCACTTCCTACACTCAGCTATAGGATGTTTTAACATACTGAATTTCTTATGTATATTTACCCAAACTAGCATTAATTATGCTTAATAACAGATTGATAATCTGATGCTATCTCTAGAATATAATGCCCATGATTCATTCACATGGCTATCCTCTGAAGTAGTCTCTCAAAAAAATATTTGTAGAAAAAAATAAAATGATTATTGAATGAGAAAATAGTGCTTAAAAATTGAGTCTCCAATGACATTAGTCGTTTTATTTATTTATTTTTCTTTTAGGCTCTGGCTGCTGTTTTTGCAAGGAGAAATGGATTGGGTACCAATGCAACTGTTACTACATTTCCAATGAAACAAAAACTTGGGAACAAAGTAGGGATTTCTGTGCTTCTCAGAATTCCACTCTACTTCAGTTGAAAAACATGGATGAACTGGCATGTATTTAATTCTTTTTTTAAAAAATTATATTGTCTTTGGCTTAGGATAACATATTGTCTAAGTAAGCTGATTACTTTGATTCAAGCCTTTTCAGATAGTAAATGGATGGTCATATTTGACATAATAATGACTTACTACTTTTTTTATTCCTTAGAACAATTATTATAAAACCAACACACAATTTCTCAAAAATTTATATTATAGGAATAAAAGTTGAGATAGATGCCAGGTAAAGTACAAGAGGCATTTAAGAGAGAAATCTAAGAATAAATGAGTAATAGGCCATTATTTTTTACTTAAAAAAAACAAGCAAGTTTGTAATTTTTAGGTTTTTTTAAAATCAAATATATATATATGTTTTATAATTGTACAGCTGTTGCGATTATTTTGGAATATAAGGAGGAACAAATATGAGAGCATGATTATAATAGTTACCCAACTCTTAAGAAAGTGAAAGAGTTCTCCAGTTGCATGAGTAATCTGTGGAGAGTATAGGATGAAAAGGTTATATCTGAAAAATTATTCCTCAAGATACTTTTGATTTGGAATCCAATTTTATGATTGATCTTCTGTGAAGGAATTATTTCATGAAAATCTAACCCCTTTATAAAATTTTCCTTTCATTCAAGAATTGAGATTTGTGATATTTTTTTCTCCATAAATGAGTGGACCTCATATGTGAGAACATGAGACATGACCATACTTCCTGTACTAGGCTTTTAAAATGATTTCAGTTTGATTGATTTAGAGAAGAGTTTGGATCTGATTCTGGACACTAACTTTCTTGAGAGTACTTTATTTGTAGAGTAGATTCAAATTAGATTAATAATTTGTTTCTGTTTTAAAGCAGCAGTTTATAGAATACCTTAAACATTTTTATTGGATTGGACTCTCTTACTCTGACAAACATCATGACTGGTTGTGGGAGGATGGCTCAGCTTTCTCCGAAGATCTGTAAGTTTCTGACGGTCAAGACTTTCTTGTACTTTATGAGTTTCTCCTTAGTACTCAGAGAATATAAATTCCAGGAACAATGTAGCTAAAATAAACCTGTTTGGAGCATGAGAATACAGACAAGATTAGATACAAGAGAACAACAGTTTTACACTTATCTAGAACATCCACATAAATGCTCAAGTGACCTAAGTTACTGTACTTTTGACCATAAAATAGGTTTTGACTTTTTCTTTTTACCTTGGTACCAGGACTTGTCTGAGCAGATAATTAGCAACAACATACAAGATAAAAAGCTGACCTCTCACACATAAACTGTCCAGGAGAAGCAGGATAGCCATTCTTTTTGTTTTTCTGGTGGGACCCAATATTCTTAGCACCCTTCCATGTTTTATATTATTGGAGTTTATTTTCTGTATATTTGTAATTTTGGAATATTGTTTCCACCTACAAACATGGTATTTCAGCATCATACAATGGTATTTTTATGTTATGATTTATTTTCCTGGACTAAGTTAGCAAATACATCATTTTTTCCCCCTAGATAGGACATTTTCATTTCCTTTTTTTAATGTAACATTTTATTTTTCATTACAGATTTTCATTAATTAAACGTTCATATTCAGGAAACTGTGGGGTGTATAATGCACCAAACACTGCTATGAATGAACTTTGCACAGAAGAAAATTATTATATCTGTAAAATAAACAGCTTATTTACTAGTAGGTGTTGCTTAGGGTAGAAGGGTGTGGAAAGAAGGTCCAGCATTATTAACAATGGTAAGTCTACCTCTTACATCATTACTAATTATCTATTTTGAGATCTGTAAAATGTTTCATATTATATCTTCTCATGCAATTTTCATGTATTTCAAAACATGTGTTTTACAATTGATGAAATGCATGCATGTATACCTGAAAGTATGAAACCTCAAGTAAATAACTTCACAAATATTTTGATTTGGTGCATAAGATTAATAATGTTATGTATACATTCTGATAAATGTTCTCTGCAGAAATTTAAAGAAAAACAATTTACATTGAATAATATATACCAACATTATATTGCAACATTATGTCATTTCAGACCTTTGTGTGGAGTACTATATTGGTAATTCCCATCTTCATCTCACGTTTCTGGTAGTTCTTTCTGGATACCTATACTTCTACATGCATTAATGTACAGTTGAAAGTGCCATATAATAGTTTCCTTAGATGTATCTTCCAGCTCCAGAGGGGCACACATTTGTGTTTTATTTTGATACTCCTGAGTTCTGTAAGATGATTTTAAGTATTTGGTCAAATACGTAATTCCTATTTGATTGCTTTCAGAATTTTCAAGGGTAAAGGGACTTCAAGTCCTGATCACATACATTGACAATACCTCTTTCTTTACTTCACACTTTCTTATCAATCGATAAAAGACTTGCACATGCATTGAAGATCTTAATCTCTAATCAATCCCAAGAACCTTTTCCTAAATGATATGTGTAAAATATGAACAATTTCCTTCTTTTTGTAGATGAGGGAGTGAACCATTTTACAGAGGCATTTCTGAATGTGTCATGGAAGGGCTAGGAAGACAAGGAAGTCCAAGTCCTGAGATCTGGATGAGGTTTTTACAGTCTCACAGATTTAAGAATCTAATTTCCTTTCTTTTTGGTTAATTGTTGTATAGACATATTTAGAAATTTATATAGACATTTCTATATATTTAATAGTTTTATATTTCAATTAAATAATAACAATTAAGAACTAAAATTGATTTTTAATACATAATGAGCCAGGAAGAAGAAAGAATCTTTTATGTGTCTTTATATAAATATAAAAAGATTAAAAGCTGAACTCTTTACTTTCATGTATAAAGATTGACTTAGGAAACATACATTTAAGTTATATTATGAAAAAACAACAACAGAAGACAGGCTAAAACATTATTCAAATGTTTAACTAGAACTAAGCAAACATACATTGTACTTCCGGATATTTTATGTTTTGTCTTTATTGTCCACATGATTTCCAAATAATACACAATAATTTCAATTTAGAACACAGTATAGATGAGATTATAATTAAATGAGTAATTTTCTCTTCTGACTCTCCCCTCTCCCTGTCTTCCTCCCGTGAAGCAATTTCCTTTGGGATTCTTGTTTCTTTTGTTTGACTGTTTTCTTGCTTAGAGTGATTTTCTCTGCAATGAACCAAGGATGTTCCATTTTCATACTTTCTGTCCAGGATGAATGCTTTCAAAATTTGTCTCCACTGGGAGAGGAAAATTACTGTTGACTCCCAATTATAGCTCTGAGTTTTTTCAGCTTCCATATAGTTTCAGAGTATTCCAATGGAAAGTTCTGGATTGAATGGAGGATTCTAGTCACCCATGGCAGTGTGTCTCTCTCACAGCATGGTCCCCTTATATTAGTCATGCACAGGCCTTGACCATGTGACCCATTTCATGTTTGACAATATTTCTCCCATTCTTACCTGCATTCTGCTTTCCTTCATCCTGAAAGTCTCTTTATAATCTTTGGGATGGGTGAGAGTTCTTTTACATAAAGGTCTTTGTACTAAGTATTTTTCTTCTCTCTGATATGGGATTTCTAATATATTCTCTGGGGATAGATGCTTCTATTTTTTTCTTTTGTTCCTTTTTTTTTTTTAACAGGATTGTGCACATGAGAGGATTTAGTTGAGTGACTATCTCAGTGTTAGATGTAAAACAAATAGAAGAGGGTAAGGAAATGTCTAAGAAACACACAAAAAATATGTCAGTAGTCCACGTAGTCTTCCTTATTTTATTCTGAAACCCTAAATATGTAATCCCGAGTGTATATAATACATCTATGTGTGGGTTCATGGCAAATTATGAGAAGGTTAGGAACTTAACAACAGTACATGTTTATTACCTGGTATAATGTTTGGATCGGGAATTGGCCATGGCTTAGTTGTTTCCTTATCTGTGGTTTCATAAGCCTAGAACCAAAGTCCTCACCAGGCTGTCTTCTCATCTGAAACGCAGAGTTCTATTCCAAGCTCCTTTGGGATGTTGGCATAATTTAGATCCTTGTGGTTGTGGGACTGAGGCCCTCAGCTCCCAGAGGCCCCCCTCTCTGTTGCCATTCTGAAAGCTGTGAGGTGGTGTCTCATAGTGGCTTTATGGTTACCCCAATATATTTATTCTTAGTTACTCCATTAGTGACATTTAAATTTGCCCAATAAGGTTATTTTATAGTTGGGTCGGGACAGCTTTCTGCTTATCTCAAGATATTTGAGCATCAGTTTTTGCCTCTTGGTCATGGTAAGGACAGTGATCTAACCAACTAACTAACTATTTACATTAAGTTTTTTTTTTAAGTTCAAAAGTCTCAAGGGTCAATTTGTTTATTGATAACTTACAGTGGAGATAATTGGTTAGACATCCTGTTTCCATTATATGACCTTATGCCTCAGCTCTCCAAAATCCAAATTTTACTACATAAATATCAGAACAAATATTATCAGTTTTATCCAGAGAAAAATTATCTTTGTAAATAAACTTTGGGAAGTATATTTCTGGATGTTTCTCTGTCCCCAACACATTTGAATACTCTTTCTCCTGCTGTATCAGACTATTCGCCATTATTAAAAGCATTATATAAGTATGCTCATGGGAGCCTTATCATTTCTCTTGGAAATATTTGGAATATTTACCCACACTTTACATTTTCAGAATTTTGTAATTTTTTTCTCTTTACATCCTCAAAGCAGTCTACAAAAAGTGAATTATGAATGTTTTTAGCTTTGTGGGCAAGTCTTCTGTTGAAACTGCTCAACTCTGCCATTGCAGTGCAAAAAAGAAAACATAGATAATATATAAATGTATGGTTTAGCTGTGTTACAAGGGAATTTTATTTAGAAAAATAAATGGTGGGATAAATTTGCTCCAAAGACCATAGTTTGCCAATTCGTGTCAAGGTGTGTGAAATGAGATTACACAGTCACCAACTCTCTACATTGCCTTATCCTTTCTTAGGGTACATAATAAGAGTTGTAAATGTACTTATAAATAGCACATTTCTCAAAGAAGTGTGTCTCATATTATCAGTCTTTGTTTATTATAAAGGTGAAAATCCACAAAGTATATATTATAGGCAAATGCTAGATGTTCACCAATGATTCATACTTTCAGATTCACATGACTTTGTTTAAATTCCTTCCACATTGTCTCACAGTTGATATGTGTGACCAGTGAAAGACAGTGGAAATGATAGTATGCCACTTCTGAGTCTAGTTCACAAAAGACAGTGTGGCTTCTTCCTTCTTTTTCTCTTTCAGGTCACTGTATATGGGAATGCTAGCCATCGTATCAGCAGCAGCCCTGTTGAAAAGACCATATGACAAGGAGTTAAAACCTCTTTATGGAACTGAACACTTGAAACATGTATGATTTTGTGAACCTAGGATACCGCAATAAATTCAATTAAAAAAGAAATAAAGTCTATTTATAGCAGCTATGTAATGAGCATGTCTTGGGAGCCAACTTTCCACCTCTACTCAAGCCTACAGATAACAGAGCCCCAACTATCTTGACAGTCACCTAATGAGAGAACCTGAGTCACATCCATCCTAAGTTGTTCAAGAACTTTCAACCCTTAGACCCTTGTGTGATATAATGTGTTTATTCTTTGAAGCTGCTATTTGTTGGACTTAGTGGTAGACTTGCTCATAAAGACCTGTCTTAAAAAGAAAACAAAAGGAAACATACAAAAGCAAACAAAATATTATTGAAAGAAGTCAACAATTTCCTGAAGTTCATCCTCCTAGAAGTTCCATGCCTCAAAAAAATTTTTATATACTTATTACACTTTATTTTGTTTTCAGTAAGGTTGACCCAGCTCCAGTATCCAAATTGGGCCCCATTTGCTTTACATCAAATCAATCATTTGTCTTATTCATCAGCCACAGGAATTTATATCAAGCCTAGTTGTTGTTAAGAAGATGAAGATGAGCCCTTGGTGGTCCTTTATAAGAACACAAGGAAAATGAGATAGACTGAACACAACAGTTTATATTACATTGTTCTTATTATACAAACTTCAAAACTAGGTAAAAATAAACCACAGTTCCCATTAGACATGAAGGCCATACGAGAGATAAAGATGTTGGTAGTATATAGAAAGAGAAAGAAGAAGGAGGAAAGATCTTGGTAATCCTGGGAATTTTCTATTTCTTTTCATGGGTTTTAGTTGCATGGGTTTTGAATCTGATGGTTGTTAAACTTTATGTTTTTATTAATTTTTACTATATAAATTATATTTTATTCAAAAGGGTTAGTAGAGAGAATGTTTGTTGAAAAAAATTTTTTTTTCTCTTCAATAGGTTTTGATATGAGGCAGGTCTGGTATCCATTTTTCACTTTTCAATAATCACAGCTATGTATCTCCAAGCCTTACACAATCTTACTCAAACTTTAATTTTAACATGAGTCCTTTTTCTTCATATCTTTCTGAGGATGTATTTCCTTGCTCTATGACTCTGTTCTATTCCAGAGTGGATTGGGGACAGATTTGAGCATTACCTCCTTTCTAATGACACACAAATTTTAATCATTAGCTGGGGTCTCTGTGATTGTCAGAGTTCCAGTGTATTTCAGCTACAGAGCAGAGATGAGTCAATATTTTCTCAAGCCAGGTATCACCATATCACATTTGGGTACATTGGAAAATACATCAAATTAAGATGAACACAATTTTTGATGTTCATTCTAGTCTAAGGATATTTTGTGCATTTGTTTTTAGAAAGAATGGAAGAAAGGGAGGGAGGGAGAGAGAGGAACATCAATGTGAGAGAGGCAGATTCATTGATTGCCTTTTGCATGCACTCCAACTGACACCTGGGATCAAACTTGCAACACAGATATGTTCCGTTGATTAGGAATCAAACCCTATGACCTTTTGGTGTGCAGGCTGATGCTCTATTCACTGAGGTACACTGGCCAGGGTTAAGCTGACCACTTTTAATTTGATATTGAATGGACATTTGGCCAAATTATCTGGTTACTACTTTTCTTTGAAATACTCATTATAAAACTGACATAATTGTCTTCAGAAATTATATGAATAACATAAAATTAAAGTTTTCTAAAAATGTTATGAAACATGTGTAAATTTATGAGAAATAAAAATAGGTCACTTGTTAAATTTCAAGCTGCAGATGCCTGTGTTTCTGTCAAAATGAAATGTTGTAAATCATAAATAATATATATGTATTCAGCCCTAACTGGTTTGGCTCAGTGGATAGAATGTTGGCCTGTGGATTGATGGATCCCAGATTCAATTCCGGTTAAGGGATGTGCCTTGTTGGGGGCACATTCTCAGTGGGGTGTGTGCAGGAGGCAGCTGATAGATGTTTCTCTCTCATCGATGTTTCTAACTCTCTATCCTTCTCTTTTCCTTTCTATAAAAGATCAATAAAATATATTAAAAATATATGTATTCAATAGTCTTACTATTTGACATATCACTTAAATAAACTTAATAGGTTCATATTCTGTCCTTTAGGTAATTAGAAATATAATAGGCCATCACAATTCTAACACCTAACTTCATTCAAGACTTGGTAAAATTTCATTTGTTTTCATTGCTTTACTCAACAAAGTTGAATCATAATAATTTTAACTTATTGCTTTCATTGGGTTTAAATTAATTAGCTTTATCTATGTCTCTTAAATAACATGTGGGACCATATTTGAGGTATAAAAATAAAAATTAATACATCTTTTTAAAAAGAAAGTTCTTGCTATGGCTGCATTCAAAGCCCGTGCTTTACTGTATAAACTATAGAAATATACCCACAAAGATGTCTTGAGATGGAATCTCTAGTTACTTAGGAAAGATGTGTGGCTTTTAATCACATTTAAGTTCTGACTTCTAAGAAAAGTGCAGTTTGCTGGTTATTCATTCTCTATAACTGAAAGTGAAAAAGTAATAGTGAAATTAAAAAAAAAATGAGAGAGAGAAACAGGCCATGTGGTTATCACTTACTTAAATTTGATCCATGAGGATGAATGGCTGAGTCTGATGGAATACATTCACTTCATTTAAAATCCTAGGTGCCTAGAGTTGCACAAGCAAAAATATATAAACAAATCTTGTGTCATCGGGGCTACAAGGAGAGGGATTCATTTCCTGTGTCTGACTCTGTTCCCAACCAGGACCTCAGGAACTCCCTACCATCTCTGTAGTGGGTCAGACTCTCCGCAACTAGTTCCGGGAGGATGGCCCTGCTTTCTCTCATAACTTAAGTGTCTCATCATTCGACTGTTCCTCTGCCCTTTCTGAGTTTAAGCTAAGGTCTCAGCAAGCAATTACATTTTCATAGAATTGCCCTGCCAGTAAGCTCTTAGGGTGTGAAATTTGAGACAAGAAAACAAAGGAAACAATAATAATTTATCTCTATCCAGATTGCCCCAGTAGGCTCAAAATATTCTTGTGTCATATGTGTTTTATCTTCTGTTCACTTGCAGGCTGGTGTGTACACACACACACACACACACACACACATACACACACACACACACACACACACACACACACACACATCTCTATTTCATTACCCTGTACAGTGCAGGGAGTGGGGAAAGTGATGAAGTCAAAACAATTATATTTGAAAGAATCAGCTTATTTAGCTCTTTTCTCAGGAAAAACTCAATTCTTAAATGACTGAAAACAGAAATTCTTACATTTTATTAGTTACAAACCATGGTCATTAATCGGCCACTAGAAGGCAGAGAAACACATCAAAGTGTATTTTATCTCATAACAAATATCATATAAATACATTTTAAACCATTCACATTGGTAATGATTCCATTTATTTTTCTACTTTAAATAAAAAGAAAATTTATTTTTTTAAATTTCTGACTTTATTAAATGTAATTTGAACTTCTTGTTTTGAAACCGTGGTTCACACAGTGCTTGCTTTCAGATTTTCCCAAGAGAAACAAAATCTGTGCCTGGTTACTTTTGTTCAATATCTTTTTATTATTATTATTATTATTTTTACCTTTTCTCTTGGATTTTTTGTTTTTGTTTTACTTATGCTTCTCAGTAAAGGAGTTACTCAATTGTCCTTTTATTCCTGATAAATTCAGAAAACATGTTCCCTAAATATCATGAGGTGTAAAACTCACTTTTATGTTTATGTTGCACATATGTCTTAAAAATTGGATTGATATTCTGATTTTGCATTTAATTGTATCCTTCAAACACTGAAAATCCAATGAGATGAGTATGACTTGACTTCACTATTTTAGCTTGCACTGGATCAATGCAGGATAATGGAACACTTCCATTTATATCTTCAGGTATAAGGACAATGTGACCATCAAACCAAAACCATGTTACTTTAGCATAAAGTGAGATATAAGAGAAATAAAATTAAGTTATATGCTAACAGATGCAGAATATAAAAATCATATTTCAAAATATTTAAAGTCTAAAATAACATAAACTATACTTCTTGGAAATATAATTTTTATTTGATTTTATTATCTATTTTTTTGCCAAAGGGAACCATGCATATGCTATAAAAATCTATAATACAGAAGTACTTATTTTGAAAATTAACATTTCTTTCTCCTACTACTCTTACCCTGGTTGGCAGTTGGACATCCCTTGAGGGGTCCCAGATTGGAGAGGGTGCAGACTGGGATGAGGGGAACCCCAACCCCTGTGCACAATTTTTGTGCACTGGGCCTCTAGCTCAGTCATAAAAAGGAATGAAGTACTGATAAATGCTGGTATATGAATGAACCTCTAAAACATTATGTTTCAGTGAAAGATACCAAAAGGTTAAATACAAGATGGGATAAAAGTAGGTTTACAGTTGTTCATATGGAAAATAAATAAAATAATAAAGAAATAATAATACAAGAAATAACTCTGTTTCACATACTCACAATTGTGGACCTACTTTTGCCCCATACTGTATAGCATGTTTCTATTTCTATAAGATATTCTGAATAGGTAAATCCATGGTTACAGAAAACAGATCACTGGGTGCCAGGAAGGAAGGGAGAATGAAGAGTACTGCGGTTTTAGTTGGGGTTTTAGTTGGGATAATAAAAATATTTTGAACTAGAAATAAATGATGATTTTAACAGGCCACTCTCAATACAAGACAACAAATTTGGACAAAAATATGTTATGTTATGAATAATCTTAGTAATATTTTCAGTATGATAGATACTGACCAGTATATTGACCAGTATCGTATCTAATGAAAGAGTAATGTGAAAATTAACCATCACTTCATCACAAAGATGGCGGCCCCAATAGTAGCCAGGGCACTGGATGCTGGCAGCATAGTCCCAGCAATGATCCTCAGCATCCCATGAGCCCTGGTACATGGAGGGAGGATGGTGTTCAGGCCTCTGGCCAGTGGCTGACCAGGGTTTGTGGAATGCTGGGGAAGCATCGCCCCGGTGGGAGGGAGGGCAGGATACTGACATTGTTGTAGGCCAGGCTGAGGGACTGCCCCCTCCCCATGCATGAATTTCATGTACCAGGCCTCTAGTATACTGATGATAGGAAATATACCTTCTTTTCAAATGCACCTGAAGCATCTACAAACATTATTCAATAGATATATTGATCTTTTTTTATGTATTTATAGACAATAATAATATGAAACTCAGGAAAAGTAAACACATATGGATACTTTAACTGAATAAACTACATATATATGCTCTATATAGATGTATGTGTGTGTGTGTGTGTGTGTGTGTGTGTGTGTGTGCATCCTAAAGCCAGTGTTCTACTTTGCAGAAAAATCCTTGAGAAAATTATATTGATGCCAATTATCTTCACTCCTCATTAATATTGTTCTGTCATGTTAGCCAACAAGGCTAGAAAAAAAACTAAATAAAAATATTAAAATGAAATAAAATTTCTTTAGTTCCAGAAGACATGATAATGTATGAAAATAATATGAGAGAATCAATGATAAACCCAGCTCAAATAATAAGTAATTTAGCAAATTAGCAGGTTGTGAAATTAATTTACTAAAATAAATAGCATTAGTTTACAGAAGTAAGACCAATTAGAAGACAATGGGTGAAAACCCTATTTACATAACAATAAATACAATAAAATATTGAGGAATAAATACAAAAATTGAACTGGCAGACTTCCTGGAAGATGGCAGCCAGTTAAACACTTGTACGGGCTGCCTCCCACAACCATATCAGAGCTGCAGAGGGGGATCTTACCTGAGACCTGAAAGGACCACAACTGTGGGGCCCCGACTGGCATGGACAAGCAGATTCCACAGAAAGGAGAGAGAAATCAACCCAGGAGAGAGACATCCTGAAAAGAGAGACCATGCGGAGACAAAGAAACAGCCCACAAATGAAAAAAAAGCAGGCATCACCAGAAAAGGAAGTAAACAAGTTAGAGGCAAGCAACCTACCAAAGCAAGAATTCAGAGTAACAATCATAAGATGGCTAAAAAGAATGGAAGACGAATTTGACAATATGAGTAAGACCCAAGAGGAAATGAAGAAAAACCAAGAGGAAATGAAGATGACTCAAGAAGAAATGAGAAATGACACCACTACTATGAAGAACTCAATAGAAAGCATCAAGAGCAGACTAGAAGAAGCAGAGGACCGCATCAGTGAGCTAGAAGACAAGATGGAAAAAAATACCCAATTAGAACAGCTTCTAGGAAAAAAAATTAAAAAGCAGGAGGAGAGCCTACGGGAGCTTTGGGACAATGCAAAATAAAACAATATTCGAATAATAGGGGTTCCGGAAGGAAAGGAAACTGAGGTAGACATGGAAAACGTATTTCAAGAAATAATGACAGAAAACTTTCCCGAGATAGAGAAGAAAAAACCCACACAAATCCAAGATGCTCGCAGAGTCCCAAGCAAAATTAATCCCAGAAGACCAAAACCAGGGCACATTATAATTAAATTGGCAAACACCAATGACAAAGTAAGAATTTTAAAAGCAGCCAGAGAGAGACAGAAAGTTACATATAAAGGAACCCCCATCAGACTAACAACTGATTTCTCCACAGAAACTTATCAGGCCAGAAGGGAATGGGATGAAATATACAAAGTCATGAGAAGGAAGGGTCTGAATCCAAGAATACTGTACCCAGCAAGGCTATCAATCAAAATTGAAGGCGAACTGAGGAGCTTCACAGACAAAAAAAAGACTAAAGGAATTTGTCTCCACCAAACCAGCAATGCAAGAAATGCTAAAGGGTCTACTAAAAAATACACTTGATCTTAGCCAAAAGACCAAGAAGCGATTATAAAAATAAAGAAATAGGAAGTGAAGAAGGGACACAGGGGTATAGAATAAAAATGGCTTCAAATGAGTAACTATCATTAATAACTTTAAATGTAAATGGTTTAAATGCTCCAATCAAAAGACATAGGGTAACAGATTGGATAAGAAAACAAGACCCATACATATGTTGTCTTCAAGAAACCCACCTCAGAAAAAAAGATGCACACAGACTGAGGGTGAAGGGATGGAAAAAGGTTTTCCAAGCAAATGGAAATGAAAAAAAGGCTGGGGTAGCAATATTTATATCTGACAAATTAGATCTCAGAGTGAAGGACATAACAAGAGATAATGAAGGCCACTTCATAATACTAACGGGAGCAATCCAACAAGAAGAAATAACCCTGGTAAATATATATGCACCCAATACGAGAGCACCCAAATACATAAAAAAAAACAAAAAACTGCTGGAGGACATTAAGGGAGAGATTAATAGCAATGCAATCATAGTAGGAGATTTTAATACCCCACTGTCATCCTTCGACAAATCATCTAAACAAAAAATCAGCAAAAAAAATATCAATCCTAAATGACTCACGAGACCAGATGGAATTAATCGACATCTTCAGAACATTCCACCCCAAAGCCACAGAATATACATTTTTCTCAAGTGCATATGGGACATTCTCAAAGATAGATCACATTTTGGGACATAGGCAAAGTCTCTTCAAATTCAAGAAGATAGAAATCATATTAAGCATTCTCTCAGATCATAATTGCATAAAACTGGAAATTAACTACAATGAAAAAAATCCAAAGAAATCAAACACATGGAGACTAAACAGCATGCTATTAAACAAGGACAGGGTTACAGGGAAATCAAGGAAGAAATTAAAAACATCCTGGAAACAAATGACAATGAAAATACAACAATCCAAAATCTATGGGACACAGCAAAAGCAGTTTTGAGAGGGAAGTTCATATCCCTACAAGCCTATTTCAAAAAACTAGAAAAAATGGTAACAAATGATCTAACTCTACAACTCAAAGAGTTAGAAAAAGAGCAATAAGAAAAGCCCAGTGTAAGCAGAAGAAAGGAAATATCAAAAACCAGAGCGGAGATAAACGACATAGAGACCAAAGAAACAATACATAAGATCAACAAAACCAAGAGCTGGTTCTTTGAAAGAATAAACAAGATAGATGAACCTCTAGCCAGGCTAACCAAGAAACAAAGAGAGAGGACCCAAATAAACAAAATCAGAAATGAAAGAGGTGAAATAACAACAGACCCCACCGAAATACAACAGATTGTTACAAAATACTACGAACAACTCTATTCCAACAAACTGAACAACCTGGAGGAAATGGACATATTCCTAGAAAAATACAACCTTCCAAAACTCAATCAGAAAGAATCTAAAAATCTCAATATAGCAGTGACTTGGGAAGAAATTGAAACAGTCATCAAAAAGCTTCCAGCAAACAAAAGCCCAGGGCCAGATTGCTTCACAGGAGAGTTTTACCAAACATTCAAGGAAGAACTAAAACCTATCCTCCTCAGACTATTCCAAAAAATTCAAGAGGAAGGAATACTTCCAAACTCCTTCTATGAAGCCAGCATCACCCTAATACCAAAACCAGATAAAGACAACTCAATGAAAGAGAATTACAGGCCAATATCCCTCATGAACATAGATGCCAAAATCCTCAACAAAATTCTAGCAAATCGACTCCAGAAGAACATCACAAAGATCAAACACCATGACCAAGTAGGATTTATTCCAGGAATGCAAGGATGGTACAATATCCGCAGGTCAATAAATGTGATACATCACATAAACAAATTGAAAGATAAAAATCATATAGTCATATCAATTGATGCAGAAAAAGCATTTGATAAAATCCAACACCCTTTCCTGATAAAAACTCTTAACAAGGTGGGAGTATAAGGATCATATCTCAACATAATAAAAGCTATATATGATAAACCCAAGGCCAACATTATACTCAATGGGCAAAAACTAAAACCATTCCCTCTAAGAAAAGGAACAAGACAGGGATGCCCACTCTCACCACTCCTGTTTGACATAGTACTGGAAGTACTAGCCATTGCAATCAGACAAGAGGAGGAAATAAAAGGCATCCAAATTGGAAAAGAAGAAGTAAAGTTATCCTTATTTGCAGATGACATGATATTATACATAAAAATCCTAAAAGACTCCATTAAAAAACTAATTGACTTAATAAATGAATTTGGCAATGTAGCAAGATACAAAATTAACGCCAAGAAATCCATGGCATTTCTATACACCAAGAGTGAGACTACATAAACAGAGACTAAAAAAGCAATTCCATTTACCATCGCACCAAAAAAATTAAAATACCTAGGAATAAATTTAACTAAGGAAGTAAAGGACCTATATGTGGAATACTACACGACACTGAAAAAAGAGATAGAGGAAGATGTAAAGAGATGGAAGAACATACCATGTACATGGATTGGTAGAATCAACATCATCAAAATGTCAATACTTCCTAAAGCAATCTATAGATTCAATGCACTTCCCATTAAAATACCAACGGCATATTTCACTGACCTAGAAAGAACTCTCCAAAAGTTCATTTGGAACAATAAAAGACCCCGAATAGCCACAGCAATCCTGAGAAAGAAGAGTAAAGTAGGAGGGAATCTCAATACCAGACTTCAAACTGTATTACAAAGCCACTGTTCTCAAAACAGCCTGGTACTGGCACAAGAACAGACAGATAGATCAATGGAATAGAATGGAGAACCCAAATATCAACCCAAATCACTATGTTCAATTAATATTTGACAAAGGAGGCACGAATATAAAATGGAGTCAAGACAGTTTCTTCAATAAATGGTGTTGGGAAAATTGGACAGATACATGCAAAATAATGAAACTAGATCACCAACTTACACATACACAAAAATAAACTCAAAATGGATGCAGGACTTAAACATCAGGCGGGAAACCATAAAAATACTAGAAGCACCCATGGGCAGCAAAATCTCAGACATATCACTGATACTGCCTCTAGGGCAATGGAAGCTAAAGAGAAAATAAACAACTGGGACTACATCAAAATAAAAAGCTTTTTTACAGCAAAAGAAACCATCAACAAAACAACAAGAAAGCCCACAGTGTGGGAGAACATATTTGCAAATAATACCACTGATAAAGGTTTAATCTCCAACATCTACAGACAGCTTATACAACTAAATAAAAGGAAGATGAATGATCCAATTAAAAATGGGCAATGGGCCGAAACCGGTTTGGCTCAGTGGATGGAGCGTCGGCTTGGGGACTGAAGGACCCGGGTTCGATTCCGGTCAAGGGCATGTACCTTGGTTGCGGGCATACCCCCAGTAGGGGGTGTGCAAGAGGCAGCTGATCGATGACTCTCTCTCATCGATGTTTCTAACTCTCTATCTCTCTCACTTCCTGTCTGTACAAAATCAATAAAATATATTTAAATATATAAATAAATAAATAAATAAATAAAAATGGGCAATGGACCTAAACAGAATATTTTCAAAAGAAGACAGAAGGACGGCCAAAAGGCACATGAAAACATGCTCAAAATCACTAATTGTCCAAGAGATGCAAATCAAAACAACATTGCGGTACCATCTCATACCTGTCAGAATGGCCAACATCAACAAATCAACAAACGACAAGTGTTGGCGAGGTTGCGGAGAAAAAGGAACCCTCGTGCACTGCTGGTGGGAATGCAGACTGATGCAACCACTGTGGAGAAAAGCGTGGAGTTTCCTCAAAAAACTGAAAATGGAACTCCCATTTGACCCAGTAATCCCAATCCTAGGAATATATCCCAAGAAACTAGAAACACCAATCAGAAAGGATATATGCACCCCTATGTTCATAGCAGCACAATCTACAATAGCTAGAATCTGGAAACAGCCTAGGTGCCCATCAGCAGATGATTGGATCAAAAAACTATGGTACATCTACTCAATGGAATACTATGCTGCCATAAAAAAGAAGGAATTCTCATCATTTGCAGCAACCTGGATAGAACTAGAGAACATCATGCTGAGTGAAATAAGCCAGTCAATGAAAGAGAAATACCGCATGACCTCACTCATTTATGGATAATAAAAAACATTATAAACTGATGAACCAAAAGATAGATATAGAGACAGTAAAGCAACAAGCAGACTGTCCAATTGTGGTGGTCAGGGGAGGGAGATCTGGGGGAGATAATAGATCAACCGAAGGACTTGTATACATGCATATAAGTATAACCAATGGACATAAAACTCTGGGGAGGGAGAGTATGTATGGGAGGGAGGAAGGGGGGCAAAAAAATTAATAAAATATATTAAAAATAAATAAATAAATAAGTAAAAGAATACTTTTATTAGAACATGGAAAGTGATATTTATCAATAAGAAGGTACATGTTCAGATAGATAAAAGATCTATAGACTGATTAAGAGATAGATGGTAGTTAGGCAGATGAGAACAGACTTGAATATATTTTCTTGATTATGATAACCATTGGAAATAAGATCATTACATATACTTGGAAGGAAATTCTTAATTCTATGTGGAAAGATGTTTAAAGAAAATAAAGAAGCCTCAAGTTCTACTGGAAAGAAGTTCAGAAAACTTACTGCTAGATTTGTACATTCCGTAGCACATGGAATAGCCATAGTCTATTTAGGGACTGAAACATATGCAAAGCTTCCTTTTAAAAATTTAAGATTCCTCTCGAGGTAGAATGTATTAGATGTGTAAAATACTCAGTTTGGCATTAAAGTCAAGTTATTGGAATTATAAAGTGCATAAATGAACCTAACAAATAATGATATTAATAACAAAATTATTAAGATGTGACTTCTGCAACCATAGTGTGTCCTAGTGAGGAAATGGCAGCATAAAACAAAACAAAAGGGGATGGTGGGTTTAAAGAAACGTGTTATAAACGAGAGTGCGTGGGAAGACGAAATAAGTTCTTTCTGAAAGATCAGAAAAGTTTTCTTGACAGAGGTAGAGTTTAAGTCATATTTTAAATAGTTACATGATAATAGTGGAGGAATTCAGGCAAACAAATCTATACTAAAAAGAGAGAAGAGGTTAACCATAAGTATGAAGGCTTATAAGTAAAATTGGGAGATTTTCTATTGCTGGCTTTAAAAAAATATTTTATTTATTATGCAGTGACATGAATTAATTCACACATGCCATCAATTTGTAAGTTGGTAATTTGTAACTTAAGAAAAATATTTAAGTTACATGTATTAAAAAATGATATGCCCTAATTTATTTCTAAATCTTTTTTGAACTTTAATTATCATCTATTGTTAAAAATATTCTCTAAAATTGAAAGAAATTTCAAATTATTTAGTAGGTTTAACTATGTAATCTAGATAGCATCTTTATGAACCATGTATTTTAGTTATGGCATTTCTATGTCCAAGGAGGTCATAAGAAATCTTTCGTTACCTTCCATATGCGTATGCTTTTCAGAAATGGGAGAAGCTGTGACTTACTCTGAGGTGCGAATTCATTCTTCATCCCAGCCACAGAGGAGGGCACCTGACTACTCTGAAATCGAAGGGATTGTGTGTTCTGCACATCGAGGTCTGTAGCTTTCTCATGTTTGTTTTATTGTTTTACTTGATACATAAAAACAATGTCTGGTATATTTCTGAAATTGAACAGGACAAATGCAAAAATTTACACACAAATGAAACTATAACCTCCAAATCTTTGTGGATAATGGCCAATATACGATACACTGGGCAACATGACCTTAGCTTTAGATTAAATAAATGCATTTCAAGTGAGCAAAAACATTTTATATGAGATTATTTAATGTACTATATCTAATCTTACCAAGATAAACATTCACAATACTAAATATTTAAGAAATAAAAAAAATTAATCATTGATTCATACCTTCAAAAAATTTATAGTTACTTAATTTTAACCACAGATAAAGACAAATACCATTTGATTTCACTTACATGTGGAATCTAAAGAACAAAATTAATGAACAAACAAAATAGAAATAGACTCATAGATGCAAAAAATGTACTGATGATTGGCAGAAGGAGGTGGCAAGATAAAATCACCCCCTCCTCAAATCTAACTTTACAAAAATCCAAATAAGTTCTTAAAAGGATCATCAACCTCGTTGTCAATATCCCTTTCACATCAATTATTTTATATCTGAAAGCATCATAAAAGTCACAAATTGATATTAGTGTTTATAAATAGATATTTAAAAAATTAAAGTATAATTAATCATAGCCGGGAGACATGAAAATAGGGAAACCAGGAATAAAGCATATAACTAAAAGCTTGCTAAGATGTAAAAAAGCCACTCTTTTATAACATTAGGGTGACAACTTGGTTTAATTATCCATATCTGTGTTTTACCTCCATAAGACAATCTGGCAGTACCTAATCAAATGTGTATGCATTGACATACGTATATTACTGGACATATGTAACTGTCATATGATATACATCTAATGCAAGAATGTTAAACTCATGGCCCATGGGTTGTATACAGCCCACGATGAGTATTTTTTTGTGGCCCAGCCAATGTAACAGTATGTAAGAAACGTTTTAATAAAAATTTCATAACTTAATTTTTATAATATCTTCTTTACATAATTATTAATAACTACAACATTCACTAATAGCTGATTACTATAATCATGTTGCATTCATTTCCCTTACACACCTTACGTGAAGTGCACCAATTCTCTCTACTAATACTAGCAGGGGATGTTTTTTCAGCTGATTGCCATGTCATTAATCTTGGACTGACTTGTTTGGTGTGTGCAACAAGAAATATTTCACTTTCAGAGAACAAGAAAAATATCTTTATCTGCATTACGCTTATTAATTTGTAGTTATTCAGTGTCTGGCAAGTTAATGTTAAAAATATTAATTTTAAATAAAATGTTCTATTATTTTATGTTAACGATTGCTCATTTATTTCAGCCCTTTGTATTCAGCATGTCTCTAGAGCTTGATGTAATACATCTGTGGTTATGGAGTCAGCAGTCATGGATTGCAAGGGGATGTCTTACTGCTGCTGGCAGCCAGACGTCCCCCAAGAGTCCTGGATTGCAGAGGGTGCACACCAAGCTGAGGAATCCCCCACCCCAATGCATGAATTTCGTGCACAAGGCCTCTAGTATACATATGAACAAGTACTAAAAATTACCAAGATAATTGAGGCAAAATGATACATGCTCTTAGAGTTATGTAAAGCATCTCCCTACATATTATTCTATACAGGTAGATAACCTTAGTGAGGCTCAGCTCAGCCACTGCTAGCTACTTAACTTTAATTATATTTCCTCTATAATATTCTGTCTTCAACTAAGAAATTTAAGAAACAATAGTATTAATAACATACGTTATGAAGCTTAAAATATCCAACACAAAACTGGTATATGTTACCCCCCAAAATTGTCTTACTGGTTTATACATAATGTTGAATATAATAAATGATGGACTGCTTTTCTACTAAATAAGGAGAAAACCTATAAAATTTGAATAAACCTTTCTGTTTCTTTTTTCTCAGATTCATTTCAGGATACTGGAACTTGATAATGTGTAAATTGATCGACACTCACCAGATAAGAGCTAAGTATAAATTTTAAAAAGTGAGTTCTCTGGACTGAAAAAATTTTTAATTATCTGAATACCCTACTTCGTGGGTTTTGATGTGACTTACTCCTCTTTCAAAATTCTTTTACTTCCCTGGTTTCTTCTTCTTTATGCCCAAATTTCATCAGCAGATACTGACCCTTGAGCTTTACAATGTAGCTATTTTTTGCATAGAGGCCAAAAAAGAGGCTCAGTGCCATTTTAAAAATAGTTGAGCTTTACAGTTGTCACATTTTGTGTGTTGAGAGTGAGAACCCAGCGGCCTAATAGCTCACCACAGAGACAATGTTTCCAGCTACGTGAGGATCAACAAGCCGCAGCTGCAGCCAGCAAGCTCTTGGGTGAGATTTCTACACCCAAGTCTCACATTCTGCTACTCACTAAATAGGATAGGAGCTTTAAGGGCTGAAATTAAGACATTTTTAAACAAATTGTATGTTTTCTTCACTCTGGTTTCATAAACTTCTCCTTACCCGAAACCAGTGATTTTCAATCTATGCCACAAGACTTTTAAACATGCAATACATGACAATTAGGGTGCACTGACCTCCTTTCCTTTAGATTGTCAGTAAAAATAAAAAAATGACAAAGACCCTAACCGGTTTGGCTCAGTGGATAGAGCGTTGGCTTGAGTACTGAAGGGTCCCAGGTTTGATTCCAGTCAAAGGCATGAACCTTGGTTGTGCCCCATCTCCAGTGGGGGGTGTGCAGGAGGCAGCTGATCAATGTTTCTCTTATCAAAGTTTCTAACTCTCTCTCCCTGTCTCTTCCTCTCTGTAAAAAATCAATTATATATAACAAAATTAGTGCACTTAAGGGGTTCCCCCAGCCCGGTCTGTGCTCTCTCACAATCCGGGAGGTCTTGGGGGATGTCTGACTGCCAGCGTAGGGGGCCTAAGCTGTTAGTCAGAGATCCTTAGCACTTCTGCGGAGGAGGGAGAGTCTCCTGCCACCACCGCTGAGTTTATCACTGCCCTTGTCAGCCTTGAGCCTGGCTTCTGGCTGAGCAACACTCCCCCTGTGGAAGTGCACTGACCATCAGAGGGCAGCTTCTGCATTGAACATTTGCCCCCGGGTGGCCAGTGTGCAGCATAGCGACCAGTCATTCAGTTCTTTGGTTGATTTGCATATTAGCCTTCTATTATATAGGATTCCCATTGACCCCTTCCAGCCCACCCCCAGTCTCCTCCCCAGGCCTTTACCACACTATTATCTGTGTCCATGTTTGGCTGATCTTTTCTCAACCAAATACCCACCCACGCTCAAAAGTCTCTACTCGCCCTAACTGGTTTGGCTAAGTGGATAGAGCGTCGGCTTGTGGACTGAAGGGTCCCAGGTTTGATTCTGGTCAAGGGCACATGCCTGGGTTTTGGGTTCCATCCCCAGTGGGGGCATGCAGGAGGCAGCCGATCAATGATGTCTCTCTCATCATTGATGTCTTTGCCTCTATCTCTCTCTGTTTCTCCCCTCTCCCTTCCTCTCTGAAATCAATAAAAATATGTAAAAAAGAGTCTTTACTCTTCCAATTTTTATTTACCCATTTGTCCCACATTTGATTTCCAACTAATAAAGTTATTCTTCTGAAGAGAAAAACTTGTAAATTGAGCTATTAGTATACTATCTGAATGACAGAACACAGTAAAAATATAATACTTAAATATTAGTACAAATAAGGGTAATAAAGCAACTGCAGTTCAAGGAACTTGAAGGGAACTGAACATTGGAGAGTTAAATGTTGAAGAAAAAAAAAACTTTGGAGCTCACTTGAATGAGGCACTGAAGGGTGGGCCTAGACCTGTGGTTGGCAAACTGCGGCTCGCGAGCCGCATGTGGCTCTTTGGCCCCTTGAGTGTGGCTCTTCCACAAAATACCACGTCCTGGGTGAGTCTATTTTGAAGAAGTGGCGTTAGAAGCAGTTTAAGTTTAAAAAATGTGGCTCTCAAAAGATATTTCAATTGTACTATTGATATTTGGCTCTGTTGACTAATGAGTTTGCTGACCACTGAGGGCCTAGACCAACTGAGACTGCTGTAGAGCACAGGTGTGTGTGTTGTGTGTATGTGTGTGTGTGTGTGTGTGTGTGTGTGGTGTGTGTGTATGGATGGAACAGTAATGGGAAATCACTCTAGTTCTACCTTTTTAACCTTCACCTTCCATACGGGGGTTAATGAGGCAGGGATCAGAAGCACACAATGAGAGATAGAAATAGCAACCACTCTGTGCTAAAGAAAAGAAATCAAAATCTCAAAACATAAGACACAGGCAATAGGTCTGACTTGAAATACATTGCATTGTGTGCTCTGGAGGAAGTTAGCCTTGGTCTCAAAATTAATGACCTTGGTCATGTATTTAGTTCTAATTTTGTGTTCTCATTAGAAGAATAAGTATATTTATTATTAAGCAACTAGATGCCTAGTGCTTGAAATTTGTGCATGGGGGGCAGGGGGAGATGGTGTCCCTCAGCCCAGCCTGCACCCTCTCCAATCTGGGGCCCCTCGAGGGATATCTGACTGCCTAATCAGGCAGTGGAACATCCTTCTTACAACCCAAGACTGCTGGCCCCCAACCCTTTGCCTGCCTGCCTGCCTGATTGCCACTACTGCTTCTGCCTGCCAGCCATATCACCCCCTAACCTCTCTCCTGCCAGCCTGATCAATGCCTAACTGCTCTTCTGCTAGCCCGATTGCCCCTAACTGCCCTCCCCTGCACGACTGGTCTCCCCTAACAGTCCTCCCGTGCCGTCCTAGTCACCCCTAACTGCCTCACCAGTCACCCCTAACTGCCCTCCCTTGCCAGTCTGGTCGTTCCTAACTTCCCTCTCCTGCTGACCTGGTTCCACCCATCTGCCCTCCCCTGCGGCCTGGTCACCCACAACTGCCCTCCTCTGCTGGCCATCTTTTGATGGCTATCTTGTGTCCAATAGGGGTGGCCATCTTGTGTGTTGGAGTATTACCTATTTATTATAAAGGACATTCAGATACAAATGTGCTAACATATTCCAAGTAATTGAATCTGTGTTCAAAGCCAGTAAATTATAAATGTTTATCATTATTAAAAGAAGGAAATTCTTGTGGCACTTTATTATATTAAGTAAATTTGCCTTTGTGTGCCCATATTTCCCCCCAATATTTTAAAAAGATGATCAAACATTAAGAAAAAAGACACCTTTCGCTTTTTTTTTTTTTTTTGCTTCTGATTGTCAAGGAATTTGCATTACACGGTGAAGTGAGGATTTCCTGTACTGTGGTTTCCGGAACATCAAGCATATCACTAAAACACACCATTTTTTCTTTTCCTTTTGAGTTTCTTCATACACAACTTTCAGGTTCTTAGCCTTCAGCTCCAACACCATTCTTCCTAAACAAACAAACATCGTGGCTTCTCTCTGTCTACACTGGAAGAACATTTCTCATGGCAGGTATGTCGGCCTGACTCATAAATTTAAAAATAAATATAAACGGAAATAAACAGTATGTCGTGGCTATAGCCCATTTAAGGGCATGCTTTCAGAAAATAATGTGGGAAATGTTAGCCCATTCTGCAACTTAAAAATGATTTGTGAGGCTTTTCCAACAGGTTTAAAAAGTGTCTATTGGCAGGGAAAGCTCTAAATTCTAATTGAGAACTGAACTTACCAGGTTAAATTATGAGTCACGTTCTCTAGTATGAATAGAGAATTCCAAGTATTTAGGATTCAGTGCTTACAAGCGCTATTTTAAAATTTTGTATTTGGGTTGTGACATGCAAACACCAACCAGATTGACAGTGTGACACAAAGGTCTGTTGTTAATGACACCATTTTGGGAGTGTGCTGATGTTAACGCAGAATCTCCTAATGTTGAATTGTTGTCAGGAAAATGGTTATAAGCAAGGAATATGAGGTATTTAATAATATAATGTTCTTGTAAAAATTGTTGCTTATGTATCATAATTCAATGTGATATAAACCCAGCTCCCCATGTATTGACCATGCTTTGATCCAGATACTCCAATGTCTTTTCTTCCTTATAAAAGCTCTACACATCTAGGAGCACCTTACCTTTCTCAGAAGGACATGCTTCCAAGTGTGTTGTGTCAATGACAGAATATATTAAATAAAGACTGGTCTTAGACAAACTTTCGTTTGATTTCTGACTTGGGTACTTACTAGCTTTGATAGCTTGAGAAAATAGCAAAAATAATTAGTTCTAAATTTTTTCATCTACCTAGTGGGAATCATATCTTGTGATTTTTGCTACGAAAATTAAAGTAAATGTTTGTTTTGTAAGCCCATAAACAGAGCTTGGTGCCTGTTCGTTTCTTCTTACTCTAGATCGCTGGACTTCTTTGTCAAATTAAAAATAAATGTTGAATCCACTTTCTAAGAAAGAGCTGGTAAAGAAGAAAACATATGGATAACCTTCCTAAAGAATAAAGTACATCACATAAAATGTTTAATTTTGGGTGGAATTCTCAATGGAATGTGTTCATTTTCCAATGTTTCAGTTGGGTTTTCAAACTGAATAAATTTTTGTATTTTCTCTCTGGTGTCTGTGTATCAGCAGTTTAGCTCCTGTGTTTGTTATTCAACTCATCCCTCCATCTCCCTTTCTCTACAGCTTTTCAGAGCACAGTATGGAGGTTGATTTCTGGGATCTTAGGAATAATGTGCCTTGTGCTGATGGCCACTTTAGGAATTTTGTTGAAAAATGGTAAGCTTTTATAGGCAAGTATATATACCAGGAAAGATCAAGATTGAAATAAAGCCATTCAATAAGAAAGGTGGGGTTTTTTTTGTTTTTTAGTTTTTTTTAATATATATTTTATTGATTTTGTACAGAGAGGAAGGGAAAGAGATAGAGAGTTAGAAACATCGATGAGAGAGAATCATCGATCAGCTGCCTCTTGCACACCCCCTACTGGGGATATGCCCGCAACCAAGGTACATGCCCTTGACCGGAATCGAACCCAGGACCTTTCAGTCCCCAAGCCGACACTCTATCCATTGAGCCAAACCGGTTTCAGCAAGAAAGGTTTTGTTTTACTAATGTACGATATTGTGTTATTTTATAAACCTGTATCTAATTAAGTAAATTTCTAATTATTTCTTAAAGCATTTACTAAACAAAGTATTCTGCCAACATTGTCTCCAGTACCCACCACCATGGAACCTGGGGAAGGTAGGTTCCATAATTTGGAAAATATTAGTTTTGATAGAGCATGAAATAGTTTCTAGTTATTTCTCACACAGAAGTTTGATGGAATATTACACTTAGTAAAAGACAAGTTTGTCAATTAGAATAATCTCATTTCTTTGTTCTCTAATGTAAAAATTATTAAATTACATTGAATGTGCATCATTTATATATTTAAGTAATAAGGAAAATTTGGCCTGAAGGATGTGTTTTTCCTGTATGAATGCTAATGTTTAAATAACAAATAAAAAACAAATTATAGTACATATTACAGCTAATCCTTATTATCTGCCAGTGTTTGCTCATAACTTATATTTATTTACCTCTTTACGTTTGCTTCATTTCTTACATGACTCAGAACATAGTGCAGAGATTTCTGCAAATCTGAGCCTACTTTTTCATTGTAAGCCAACTCAGTCCAATTTCTTTTAATGCATTTCCCCAAATTCTCTCCAAGTTGTCTCATCATCTTCTATGATCAAATGGTATTTTATTTATCTTTTTCTTCTTGAGGTATTTCCCAGATTTACTGAGATATAAATGACATATAACATTGTGCTAGTATAAGTTTACAATATACAATGGATTGATGTTGATATACTTATATATTATAACATGATGACCACTGTAGCACTAACTACTACATCCATCATGTCACATAATTGCATTTCTTTTTTGTCCTGACGACATTTAACATCTACCCTTTATCAACATACAAGTGTATATTGCAGTATTGTTAACTGTAATTCCAAGGTTATTCAGTAGAGCCTCAGAACACTGATCTTCTAACTGGAAGTTTATTTCCAACTTCTCTCCATTCCCCCCACTCCCTCCCCGTGTAATGACCATTCTACTCTATAATTTGAGCACCATTCACTTGGCAAAGCTTTGAGTCCATACCATGTATCATTACGTCTACCTCTGAGGATAAAATGTTCAAGGTACTATTACCAATTAACTGTATCACTGATCTTCAAATTAATTGTTTTATTTATCTTCAGTTTGAAAATAAAATATCTAAAATATATACCATAATTCTCCCAATACCATATTTATTCCTGGCTCAGAAAATATGCTAAACTGTCTTTCTCCCTTAAATATCTCTTCCATCTAATTAATCCTATTCACACAGCAGAGCTAAACTTTGGGTCACTTCCTACACTCAGCTATAGGATGTTTTAACATACTGAATTTCTTATGTATATTTACCCAAACTAGCATTAATTATGCTTAATAACAGATTGATAATCTGATGCTATCTCTAGAATATAATGCCCATGATTCATTCACATGGCTATCCTCTGAAGTAGTCTTTCAAAAAATATTTGTAGAAAAAAATAAAATGATTATTGAATGAGAAAATAGTGCTTAAAAATTGAGTCTCCAATGACAATCAAGTTTTATTTATTTATTTTTCTTTTAGGCTCTGGCTGCTGTTTTTGCAAGGAGAAATGGATTGGGTACCAATGCAACTGTTACTACATTTCCAATGAAACAAAAACTTGGGAACAAAGTAGGGATTTCTGTGCTTCTCAGAATTCCACTCTACTTCAGTTGAAAAACATGGATGAACTGGCATGTATTTAATTCTTTTTTTTTAATTATATTGTCTTTTGCCTAGGATAACATTTTGGCTAAGAAAGCTGATTACTTTGATTCAAGCCTTTTCAGATAGTAAATGGATGGTCATATTTGACCTAAAAATGACTTACTACTTTTTTATTCCTTAGAACAATCATTATAAGACCAACACACAATTTCTCAAAAATGTATATTGTAGGAATAAAAGTTAAGATAGGTTCCACATAAAGTACAAGAGGCATTTTAGAGAGAAATCAAAGAAGAAATGAGTAATAGGTCATCATTTTTTTTTATTTAAAGGAACAATTAAGCAAGTTTGCGTTTTTTAGTTTTTTTAATTGAATATATAATTTTTGTAATTATATAGCTGTTGCGATTATTCTGGGATATAAGGAGGAACGAATGTGAAACCATGATTATAATAGTTACCCAACTCTTAAGAAAGTGAAAGAGTTCTCCAGTTGCATGAGCAACTTGTGGAAAGTATAGGATGAAAGGGTTATATCTGAAAAACTATTCCTCAAGATGCTTTTGATTTGGAATCAAATGTTATGGTTGATCTTCTGTGAAGGAACTGTTCATGAAAATATAACCCCTTTATAAAATTTTCCATTTATTCAAGAATTGAGATTTGTGATATTTTTTTCTCCATAAATGAATGGACCTCATATGTGAGAACATGATGAGGCATGACCATACTTCCTGTACTAGACGTTAAAATGATTTCAGTTTGATTGATTTAGAGTCTTGAAATGATTCTGGACACCAACTTCCTTGAAAGTACTTTATTTGTAAAGTAGATTCAAATTGTATTAATATGTTTGTCTCTGTTTCAAAGCAGCAGTTTATAAAATCCAGGAGACGTTATTATTGGATTGGACTCTCTTACTCTGACAAACATCATGACTGGTTGTGGGAGGATGGCTCTGCTTTATCTGAAGATCTGTAAGTTTCTGACGGTCAAGATTTTCCTGTACTTTATGAGTTTCTCCTTAGTACTCAGAGAATATAAATTCCAGGAACAATGTAGCTAAAATAAACCTGTTTGGAGCATGAGAATACAGACAAGATTAGATACAAGAGAACAACAGTTTTACACTTATCTAGAACATCCACATAAATGCTCAAGTGACCTAATTTATTGTACTTTTGACCATAAAATAGGTTTTGACTTTTTCTTTTTACCTTGGTACCAGGACTTGTCTGAGCAGATAATTAGCAACAACATACAAGATAAAAAGCTGACCTCTCACACATAAACTGTCCAGGAGAAGCAGGATAGCCATTCTTTTTGTTTTTCTGGTGGGACCCAATATTCTTAGCACCCTTCCATGTTTTATATTATTGGAGTTTATTTTCTGTATATTTGTAATTTTGGAATATTGTTTCCACCTACAAACATGGTATTTCAGCATCATACAATGATACTTTTATGCTATGATTTATTTTCCTGGACTAAGTTAGCAAATATATCCTTTTTTTTTCCCGCCAGATAGGACATTTTCATTTCCTTTTTTATGTAACATTTTATTTTTCATTACAGATTTTCATTAACTAAACGTTCATATTCAGGAAACTGTGCAATATATAATGCACACAACACTGCTATGAATGAACATTGCACAGAAGAAAATTATTATATCTGTAAAATAAACAATTTATTTACTAGTAGGTGTTGCTTAGGGCAGAAGGGTGTGCAATGAAGTCCAGCTTTATTAACAATGGTAAGTCTACCTCTTACATCATTACTAATTATCTATTTCTGAGATCTGTAAAATGTTTCATATTATATCTTCTCATGCAATTTTCATATATTTCAAAACATGTGTTTTACAATTGATGAAATGCATGCATGTATACCTGAAAGTATGAAACCTCAAGTAAATAACTTAATAAATATTTTGATTTGGTGCATAAGATCAATAATGTTATGTATACATTCTGATAAATGTTCTCTGCAGAAATTTAAAGAAAAACAATTTACATTGAATAATATATACCAACATTATATTGCAACATTATATCATTTCAGACCTTTGTGTGGAGTACTATATTGGTAATTCCCATCTTCATCTCACGTTTCTGGTTGTTCTTTCTGGATACCTATACTTCTACATGCATTAATGTACAGTTGAAAGTGCCATATAATAGTTTCCTTAGGTGTATCTTCCAGCTCCAGAGGGGCACACATTTGTGTTTTATTTTGATACTCCTGAGTTCTGTAAGATGATTTTAAGTATTTGGTCAAATAAGTAATTCCTATTTGATTGCTTTCAGAATTTGCAAGGATAAAGGGACTTCAAGTCCTGATCACATACATTGACAATACCTCTTTCTTTACTTCACACTTTCTTATCAATCGATAAAAAACTTGCACATGCATTGAAGATCTTAATCTCTAATCAATCCCAAGAACCTTTTCCTAAATGATATGTGTAAAATATGAACAATTTCCCTCTTTTTGTAGATGAGGGAGTGAACCATTTTACAGAGGCATTTCTGAATGTGTCATAGAAGGGCTAGGAACACAAGGAGGTCCAAGTCCTGAGATCTGGATGAGGTTTTTACAGTCTCACAGATTTCAGAATCTAATTTCCTTTCTTTTTGGTTAATTGTTGTATAGACATATTTAGAAATTTATATAGACATTTCTATATATTTAATAGTTTTATATTTCAATTAAATAATAACAATTAAGAACTAAAATTGATTTTTAATACATAATGAGCCAGGAAGAAGAAAGAATCTTTTATGTGTCTTTATATAAATATAATAAGATTAAAAGCTGAACTCTTTACTTTCATGTATAAAGATTGACTTAGGAAACATACATTTAAGTTATATTATGAAAAAACAACAACACAAGACAGGCTAAAACATTTTTCAAATGTTTAACTGGAACTAAGCAAACATACGTTGTACTTTCGGATATTTTATGTTTTGTCTTTATTGTCCACATGATTTCCAAATAATACACAATAATTTCAATTTAGAACACAGTATAGATAAGATTATAATTAAATGAGTAATTTTCTCTTCTGACTCTCCCCTCTCCCTGTCTTCCTCCCGTGAAGCAATTTCCTTTGGGATTCTTGTTTCTTTTGGTTGACTGTTTTCTTGCTTAGAGTGATTTTCTCTGCAATGAACCAAGGATGTTCCATTTTCATACTTTCTGTCCAGGATGAATGCTTTCAAAATTTGTCTCCACTGGGAGAGGAAAATTACTGTTGACTCCCAATTATAGCTCTGAGTTTTTTCAGCTTCCATATAGTTTCAGAGTATTCCAATGGAAAGTTCTGGATTGAATGGAGGATTCTAGTCACCCATGGCAGTGTGTCTCTCTCACAGCATGGTCCCCTTATATTAGTCATGCACAGGCCTTGACCATGTGACCCATTTCATGTTTGACAATATTTCTCCCATTCTTACCTGCATTCTGCTTTCCTTCATCCTGAAAGTCTCTTTATAGTCTTTGGGATGGGTAAGAGTTCTTTTACATAAAAGTATTTCTACTAAGTATTTTTCTTCCCTCTTATATGAGATTTCTAATATATTCTCTGGGGATAGATGCTTTTATTTTTTTCTTTTGTTCCTTTTTAATGGGATTGTGCACATGAGAGGATTTAGTTGAGTGACTATCTCAGTGTTAGATGTAAAACAAATAGAAGAGAGTAAGGAAATGTCTAAGAAACACACAAAAAATATGGCAGTAGTCCACGTAGTCTTCCTTATTTTATTCTAAAACCGTAAATATGTAACCCCGAGTGTATAGAATACATCTATGTGTGGGTTCATGGCAAATTATGAGGAGGTTAGGAACTTAACAACAGTACATGTTTATTACCTGGTATAATGTTTGGATCAGGAATTGGCTATGGCTTAGTTGTTTCCTTATCTGTGGTTTCATAAGCCTAGAACCAAGGTCTTCACTAGCCTGTCTTCTCATCTGAAACGCAGAGTTCTATTCAAAGGTCTTAGGGCTATTGGCATAATTTAGATCCTTGTGGTTGTGGGACTGAGGCCCTCAGTTCCCAGAGGCCCCCCTCTCTGTTGCCATTCTGAAAGCTGTCTCATAGTGGCTTTATGGCTACCCCAATATATTTATTCTTAGTTACTCCATTAGTGACATTTATATTTGCCCAATAAGGTTATTTTATAGTTGGGTCGGGACAGCTTTCTGCTTATCTCAAGATATTTGAGCATCAGTTTTTGCCTCTTGGTCATGGTAAGGAAAGTGAACTAACCAACTAACTAACTATTTACAGTAAGGTTTTTTTTTAAAATTCAAAAGTCTCAAGGGCCAATTTGTTTATTGATAACTTACAGTGGAGATAATTGGTTACACATCCTGTTTCCATTGTATGGCCTTATGCCTCAGCTCTCCAAAACCCAAATTTCACTACATAAATATCAGAACAAATATTATCAGTTTTATCCAGAGAAAAATTATCTTTGTAAATAAACTTTGGGAAGTATATTTCTAGATGTTTCTCTGACCCCAACACATTTGAATACTCTTTCTCCTGCTGTATCAGACTATTCGCCATTATTAAAAGCATTATATAAGTATGCTCATGGGAGCCTTATCATTTCTCTTGGAAATATTTGGAATATTTACCCACACTTTACATTTTCAGAATTTTGTAATTTTTTTCTCTTTACTTCCTCAAAGCAGTCTATAAAAAGTGAATTATGAATGTTTTTAGCTTTGTGGGCAAGTCTTCTGTTGAAACTGCTCAACTCTGCCATTGCAGTGCAAAAAGACAACATAGATAATATATAAATGTATGGTTTAGCTGTGTTACAAGGGAATTTTATTTAGAAAAATAAATGGTGGGATAAATTTGCTCCACAGACCATAGTTTGCCAATTCATGTCAAGGTGTGTGAAATGAGATTACACAGTCACCAACTCTCTACATTGCCTGATCCTTTCTTAGGGTACATAATAAGAGTTGTAAATGTACTTATAAATAGCACATTTCTCAAAGAAGTGTGTCTCATATTATCAGTCTTTGTTTATTATAAAGGTGAAAATCCACAAAGTATATATTATAGGCAAATGCTAGATATTCACCAATGATTCACACTTTCAGATTCACATGACTTTGTTTAAATTCCTTCCACATTGTCTCACAGTTGATATGTGTGACCAGTGAAAGACAGTGGAAATGATAGTATGCCACTTCTGAGTCTAGTTCACAAAAGACAGTGTGGCTTCTTCCTTCTTTTTCTCTTTCAGGTCACTGGATATGGGAATGCCAGCCATCATATCAGGAGCAGCCCTGTTGAAAGGACCATATGACAAGGAGTTAAAACCTCTTTATGGAACTGTATACTTGAAACATGTATGATTTTGTGAACCTAGGATACTGCAATAAATTCAATTAAAAAAGAAATAAAGTCTATTTATAGCAGCTATGTAACGAGCATGTCTTGCGAGCCAAGTTTCCAGCTCCACTCAAGCCTACAGATAACAGAGCCCCAACTATCTGGTCGTCACCTAATGAGAGAACCTGAGTCACATCCATCCTAAGTTGTTCAAGAACTTTCAACCCTTAGACCCTTGTGTGATATAATGTGTTTATTCTTTGAAGCTGCTATTTGTTGGACTTAGTGGTAGACTTGCTCATAAAGACCTGTCTTAAAAAGAAAACAAAAGGAAACATACAAAAGCAAACAAAATATTATTGAAAGAAGTCAACAATTTCCTGAAGTTCATCCTCCTAGAAATTCCATGCCTCAAAATTTCTTTTATATACTTATTACTCTTCATTTTGTTTTCAGTAAAGTTGACCCAATTCCAGTAATCAAATTGGGCCCCAATTGCTTTACATCAAATCAATCATTTGTCTTATTCTTCAGCCACAGTAATTTATATCAAGCCTAGTTGTTGTCTAGAAGATGAAGATGAGCTCTTGGAGGTCCTTTATAAGAACACAAGGAAAATAAGATAGACTGAACACAACCGTTTATATTACATTGTTCTTATTATACAAACTTCAAAACTAGGTAAAAATAAACCACAGTTCACATTAGACATTAAGGCCATGTGAGAGGTAAAGATGGTGGTAGTATATGGAAAGAGAAGGAAGAAGGAGAAAAGATCTTGGTAATCCTGGGAATTTTCTATTTCTTTTCATGGGTTTTAGTTGCATGGGTTTTGAATCTGATGGTTGTTAAACTTTATGTTTTTATTAATTTTTACTATATAAATTATAATTATTCAAAAGGGTTAGTAGAGAGAATGTCTGTTGAAAAAAAATTTTTTTGTCTTCAACAGGTTTTGATATGAGGCAGGTCTGGTATCCATTTTTCACTTTTCAATAATCACAGCTATGTATCTCCAAGCCTTACACAATCTTACTCAAACTTTAATTTTAACATGAGTCCTTTTTCTTCATATCTTTCTGAGGATGTATTTCCTTGCTCTATGACTCTGTTCTATTCCAGAGTGGATTGGGGACAGATTTGAGCATTAACTCCTTTCTAATGACACACAAATTTTAACCATTAGCTGGGGTCTCTGTGATTGTCAGAGTTCCAGTGTATTTCAGCTACAGAGCAGAGATGAGTCAATATTTTCTCAAGCCAGGTATCACCATATCACCTTTGGGGGACATTGAAAAATACATCAAATTAAGATGAACACAATTTTTGATGTTCATTCTAGCCTAAGGATATTTTTTGCATTTGTTTTTAGAAAGAATGGAAGAAAGGGAGGGAGGGAGAGAGAGGAACATCAATGTGAGAGAGGCAGATTCATTGATTGCCTTTTGCATGCACTCCAACTGACACCTGGGATCAAACTTGCAACACAGATATGTTCCGTTGATTAGGAATCAAACCCTATGACCTTTTGGTGTGCAGGCTGATGCTCTATTCACTGAGGTACACTGGCCAGGGTTAAGCTGCCCACTTTTAATTTGATATTGAATGGACATTTGGCCAAATTATCTGGTTACTACTTTTCTTTGAAATACTCATTATAAAACTGACATAATTGTCTTCAGAAATTATATGAATAACATAAAATTAAAGTTTTCTAAAAATGTTATGAAACATGTGTAAATTTATGAGAAATAAAAATAGGTCACTTGTTAAATTTCAAGCTACAGATGCCTGTCTTTCTGTGAAAATGAAATGTTCTAAATCATAAATAATATATATGTATTCAGCCCTAACTGGTTTGGCTCAGTGGATAGAGCGTCGGCCTGTGGATTGATAGATCCCTGGTTCAATTCCGGTCAAGGGATGTGCCTTGGTTAGGGGCACATTCTCAGTGGGTGTGTGTAGGAGGCAGCTGATTGATGTTTCTCTCTCATCGATGTTTCCAACTCTTTATCCCTCTCTTTTCCTTTCTATAAAAGATCAATAAAATATATTAAAAATATATGTATTCTATAGTCTTACTATTTGATATATCACTTAAATAAACTTAATAGGTTCATATTCTGTCCTTTAGGTAATTAGAAACATAATAGGCCATCACAATTTCTAACACTTACCTTCATTCAAGACATGGTAAAATTTCATTTGTTTTCATTGCTTTACTCAACAAAGTTGAATCATAATAATTTTAACTCATTGCTTTCATTTGGTTTAAATTAACTAGCTTTATTTATGTCTCTGAAATAACATGTGGGACCATATTTGAGGTATAAAAATAAAAATTAATACATCTTTTTAAAAAGGGAGTTCTTGCTTGTTATGGCTGTATTCAAAACCTGTGCTTTACTATAGAAACATACCCATAAAGATGTCTTGAGATGGAATCTCTAGTTACTTAGGAAAGATGTGTGGCTTAAAACATTTAAGTTCTGACTTCTAAGAAAAGTGCAGTTTGCTGGTTATTCATTCTCTATAACTGAATGTAAAAAAGTAAGAATAAATTTATTTTTATTTTTTAAAATATATTTTATTGATTTTTTACAGAGAGGAAGGGAGAGAGATAGAGAGCCAGAAACGGCTACAAGAGAGATACATTGACCAGCTGCCTCTTGTACACACACCCCACCAGGGATATGCCCGCAGCCAAGGTACATACCCTTGACCAGAATCGAACCCGGGACCTTTCAGTCCACAGACCGATGCTCTACCACTGAGCCAAACCAGTTTTGGTCAACTAATAGTAAATTTTAAAAAAGAGAGAGTGAAAGAGAGAGAAACAGGTCATGTGGTTATTCACTTACTTTAATTTGGTGCATGAGGATAAATGGCTGAGTCTGATGGAATACATTCACTTCATTTAAAATCCTAGGTGCCCAGAGTTGCGCAAGCAAAAATATATAAACAAATATTGTGCCATCGGGGCTGCAAGGAGAGGGATTCATTTCCTGTGTCTGACTCTGTTCCCAACCAGGACCTCAGGAACTCCCTACCATCTCTGTAGTGGGTCAGACTCTCCGCAACTAGTTCCGGGAGGATGGCTCTGCTTTCTCTCATAACTTAAGTGTCTCATCGTTCGACTATTCCTTTGCCCTTTTTGAGTTTAAGCTAAGGTCTCAGCAAGCAATTACAGTTTCATAGAATTGCCCTGCCAGTAAGATCTTAGGGTGTGAAATTTGAGACTAGAAAACAAAGGAAACAATAATAATTTATCTCTATCCAGATTGCCCCAGTGGCTTAAAGGATAAAAGTATTCTTGTGCCATGTGTGTTTTAACTTCTGTTCACTTGTAGGCTGGTGTGTACACACACACACACACACACACACACACATCTCTATTTCATTATCCTGTACAGTGCAGGGCGTGGGGAAAGTGATGAAGTCAAAACAATTATATTTGAAAGAAACAGCTTAATTAGCTCTTTTCTCAAGAAAACACTCAATAGTTAAATGACTGAAAACAGAAATTCTTATATTTTGCTAGTTAGAAGCCATGCTCATTAATTGGCTACTAGAAGGCAGAGAAACACATCAAAGTGTATTTTATCTCATAACAAATATCATATAAATATATTTTAAACCATTCACATTGGTAATGATTCCATTTATTTTTCTACTTTAAATAAAAAGAAAATTTATTTTTTTAAATTTCTGGCTTTATTAAATATAATTTGAACTTCTTGTTTTGAAACCATGATTCACACAGTGCTTGCTTTCAGATTTTCCCAAGAGAAACAAAATCTGTGCCTGGTTACTTTTGTTCAGTATCTTTTTTTTTTTTTTTTTTCTTATGCTTCTTAGTAAAGGAGTTACTCAATTGTCCTTTTTTTCCTGATAAATTCAGAAAACATGTTCCCTTAATATCATGAATAGTAAAACTCACTTTTATGTTTATGTTGCACATATGTCTTAAAAAATTGGATTGATATTCTGATTTTGCATTTAATTGTATCCTTCAGACACTGAAAATCCAATTGAGGTGAGTATGACTTGACATCACTATTTTACCTTGGACTGGATCAATGCAGGATAATGGAACACTTCCATTTATATCTTCAGGTATAAGGACAATGTGATCACCAAACCAAAACCATGTTACTTTAGAATAAAGTGAGATATAAGAGAAATAAAATTAAGTAATATGCTAATAGATGCAGAATATAAAAATCATATTTCAAAATATTTAAAGTCTAAAATAACATAAACTATATTTCTTGAATATATAATTTTTATTTGATTTTATTATCTATTTTTTGCCAAAGGGAACCATGCATATGCTTTAAAAATCCATAATACAGAAGTACTTATTTTGAAAATTAACATTTCTTTCTCCTACTACTCTTACCCTGGTTGGCAGTTAGACATCCCCTGAGGGGTCCCAGATTGGAGAGGGTGCAGGCTGGCATGAGGGGTACCCCAACCCCTGTGTACAAATTTTGTGCACTGGGCCTCTAGCTCAGTCATAAAAAGGAATGAAGTACTGATAAATGCTGGTATATGAATGAACCTCTAAAGCATTATGTTTCAGTGAAAGATACTAAAAGGTTAAATACAAGGTGGGGTAAAAGTAGGTTTACAGTTGTTCTTATGGGAAATAAATAAAATAATAAAGAAATAATAATACAAGAAATAACTCTGTTTCACATACTCACAATTGTGGACCTACTTTTGCCCTATGCTGTATAGTATGATTCTATTTCTATAAGACATTCTGAATAGGTAAATCCACAGTTACAGAAAACAGATCACTGGATGCCAGGAAGAAAGGGAGAATGAAGAGTACTGCTTATTGGGGTTTTATTTGGAATAATAAAAATATTTTGAACTAGAAATAAATGATGATTTCTACAGGCCACTCTCAATACAAGACAACAAATGTGGACAAAAATATGTTATGTTATGAATAATCTTAGTAATCTGTAATAGATACTGACCAGTATATTGACCAGTATTGTATCTAATAAAAGGGTAATGTGAAAATTAACCATCACTCCATCACAAAGATGGCAGCACCACCCATTTGTCCCTAGAGCCTAGGTTTCAGGTCCCGCTGCAGCAAAAACGCTCCAGAGAACCATGTTTACAGCTGTAGCCATTCGTGATCATCACAATAGGAATCAATGATCCGGTTTAGTGAATAACAACTCATATGAATGCTCATGATACAAATTGGCTATGAAGTTGGCACCCAAGAGGAGTCCAGAGATTAGTGAGTGTGAATGGTTCAATGAAAAATTACACTTCACAAAATACTTAAAGTCCAGCTGGTGGTAGAAGAAGTCCATCTGGGAATTAAGCACATCAGGAGTATAAAAGCTGGGTTAGTTTAGGTTTGCTATGGTTGAATGAATCTAAAGTGTAGGTTTTTATGTTCTAGCATAAAATAAATTAATTTTTGAAGTAGTAAATAAGTCTACTTCTAAGTGAACAGAAACTACTTTTTTTTTTTAGTGTAAAGGGTATTTCTAATTTCCATTTAAAAATGGAGACAAGGGGAGAGGATTCAAGATGGCTGCACAGGTAAACACCTAACTGCAGCAGCACACAACAATTTCAATGGAATACAACTAAAATATAAAATGGACATTGCCCAGAGCTACAGGTAGTCGACTGACTGAAAATTCTACAACAAGAAGGAAAGAGAAAACCAGAAAGAAAATCAGAGGAGCTGAAAAAGCCTAAGGTACGGAGACATGCTGAGCACGTGCTCACGTGCGTGGAAAGGACAGAGCTGGAGAGGAAGAGAAGGCTGGGTGCCTGCCTGTCGTTCCCTAGCAGGAAGGAAAGAAAAGCCCTGGACTGGGCTGAACCCCAGAACCGACAGCCCTGAGCCCCAGTTCTGGGCTAGATCCTGGGGAGCCAGGCTCAGGCAGGGGGAGACGGGGCTGTGAGGCAGAATCCCAGGGGAGCGGCGAAAAGCGGAGCCCCCAGAGTCTCCCATATTGCATGCAGAGGACGGAATGTTGACTCTGATGCTAGACTGCCCTGGCGGGAAGGAAACAAAACCTCAGGCTGAGCCCCAGTTCCGACTGCTCTGAACCCCAGATCTAGGCCAATCCCTGGGGACCCAGGCTAAAGCAGAGGGAGACGGGGCTGTGAGCCGGAATCCCGTGCGAGCAGCGAAAGGCAGAGCCCCCGGAGTTGCGCACATTGAGCACAAAAGAAGGAATGTTGACTCTGATGCTAGAATGCCCTGGTGGGAAGGAAACAAGAGCTTCAGCTGTGCTGGGCCCCAGTTCCGACTTCTCTGAACCCCAGTTCTACGCCAGATGCAGGAGACCCAGGCTCAAACAAAGGGAGATGGGGCTGTGAGGCGGAGTCCCAGGGGAGCAGAGAGGGGCAGAGCCCCTGGAGTCGCGCACATTGTGCGCAGAGGACAGTCGGTTGACTCTGATGCTAGACTCCCCGAGCGGGAAGGAGAAAAAAGCTCCAGATTGAGAGGAACCCGATGAGGAGCAGGAGCCTCTCCCAGACACCGGCCAGCCAGGCGACGGGGCCTCCGGGGGTGGGGGGGGGGTGCCGTTGGGCCCTCAACCCCTGATTGTGGGCCACGGAGCCGAGGCTGGGGGCTGCTTCCTGGGTGGCACCAGAGCTGAGGGTGGGGGCTGCTTCCTGGGTGGTGCCGATCCCAGCAACAAGCTGAAGCTGCCCAAGAGGCCACAGAGAACAAAGGGGTGCCGCGGGCCAGCCTGCTGAGCTTCCAGGACGAGGAGGAAGAAACCGAAGAAGTTTTCAATGTGAAGAAATCAAGTTATAGCAAAAGATAGTAAAATTACTTAAGAAAGAATACAAAGAAGATCTTTAAAAATCAAATACTAAGACAGAACTCAACTCAGCAGCCAACATTGCAACATAAATGCGTTAAAAAAAAACCAAAAAAAAAACCCCCAAAAGGACAGAATGTTGGAGCGGCAGCCAGGTTCAGAGTGGCCAGGCCCAAGGAAGTGGCAGCCAGGCCCGGAGCAGCAGCAGCCAGGCCCAGAGTGGCTGGGCCTGGAGCAGCCGGGCCTAGTGCAGCCAGGTCGGAAGCAGCCAGGCCCAGAGCAGCAGCAACCAGGCCCGGAGCAGCCAGGCTGGGAGCGGCCAGGCCCAGAGCACTGGCCTGGAGCAGGCAGGCCCAGAGCAGCTGGGTTGGGAACAGCCAGGCCCGGAACAGCAGCAGCCAGGCCGGAAGCAGCAGTGGCCAGACCCAGAGCAGCTGGTTGTGGAGCGGACCAGAGCAACAGATGCCAGGCCCGGAGCAGCCAGGCCCGGAACAGCTCACTCCTCACCTGCCCATGCCCCAGGGCTACCTATCAGACATGGCTGGAAACTTTTGGGGGAACTTGCGTGTCTGCTGAATAAAGTGATGAAGGCTTAGATCTGGACATGTTGAGCTGTTGTAGCGCTGGGGTGTTGAAAAGTGAGTGCCTTGTGTGGGGTCTGGATGAGGCTGGTTGATCTATTTAGAAATGTCTTTTGTGTGAAGTGTATCCTTGGGCATGTGGAGGTATTATTGATTTGAGAAAATGTTAAGTAACTGGTTTACTATCTGAAAAATTTAAAGTTCTGAAAGTTTAAGGTCTCTTGCCAAAAAGAGGTTTTAAAGCTAACACCTTAATTTTAATGGAGAATGGGGAGGACAAGCCCTTCCCACCCAGAACAGGGAATCCAATTCCAACCAACAGCTATTTTTAAACAATGTGTTTATTTACATTTGAATGGCTACACCTTTTGATAGCCTAAGGGCAAGTTTACATATAAACAAGTTTGCTTCTCAATTCCCAGGGCAGAAAAAAAACAAGATTTAAAATTATTAGATTTTAAAATTTATTCTTAGAAGTGTAAAAGTTTATTAATTAAAAAACAAAACAACAACAACAACAACAAAAAGGAGATTGAAAAACCTGATGAACAATATTAGCTTTTGATTGTAGTAGAGTCGGTGATACGGGAGGGGAGTGGACTGACAGTTATCGGGAAAGGGGGAATGGTGGATGCGGGAAGAGACTGAACATAAACTGTGCACCTATGGATGGGGACAATGGGGGGTCGGGAGGGGGCAGAGGGTGGAGTGAGAACCTGGTGGAGGGTGGAAGAAATGAGGAACCTTAGTAATAATATGAACAATAAAGATTGATTTAAATAAAATTATAAATAAAAATAAAAAAGATGGCAGCACCAATAGTAGCCAGGGCACTGGATCCTGGCAGCATAGTCCCAGCAATGAGCCTCAGCATCCCATGAGCCCTGGTACATGGAGGGAGGATGGGTGGACAGGCCTCTGGCCAGTGGCTGGCTAGGGCTTGTGGGATGCTGGGGAAGCATTGCCCCAGTGGGAGGGAGGGCAGGATACTGACATTGTTGCAGGCCAGGCTGAAGGACTGCCCCCTCCCCATGAATGAATTTCATGCACCAGGCCTCTAGTATACTGATGATAGGAAATATACCTTCTTTTCAAATGCACCTGAAGCATCTACAAATATTATTCAATACATATATTGAGCTTTATTTATGTATTTATAAACAACTAATATTAATATGAAACTCAGGAAAAGTAAACACATATGGATACTTTAACTGAATAAAGTACATATATATGCTCTATATAGATCTATGTGAGTGTGTGTGTGTGTGTGTGTGTGTGCATCCTAAAGCAGTGTTTTACTTTGCAGAAATGTCCTTGAGAAATATTACATTAGAGTCAGAAAATTATATTGATGCCAATTATCTTCACTCCTCATTAATATTGTTCCGTCATGTTAGCCAACGAGGCTAGAAAAAAACTAAATAAGAATATTAAAATGAAATAAAATCTCTTTATTTCCACAAGACATGATAATGTATGAAAATAATATGAGAGAATCAATGATAAACCCAGCTCAAATAATAAGTAATTTAGCAAATTAGCAGGTTGTGAAATTAATTTACTAAAATAAATAGCAATAGCTTACAGGAGTAAGACCAATTAGAAGACAATGGGTGAAAATCCTATTTACATAACAATAAATACAATAAAATATTTAGGAATAAATACAAAAATAATTTCACCAATGCACAAGGGAGAATAAAAACTCAAAAAAAAGTGTTTTAAAATATATTTTTAAAAAAGAATAACGTCTGTGTTTTGCATACTCATAACTGAAAGTTCATTTTTGTCCCATCCAAGTGTAGAGCTGACAGATAATTTTTTTAAACAAAACAGTCAATTCCCTTTATTTTAAAATTTTATGTACACATATGAATGATCTGTATAATGTACATTCAATATAGAAAGTTTTATATATTTGATAATGTATAGAACATTTCACAATTACACTAATCTCCTACCGAACATCTTGACATCTGTTTTTAATTTTTTTTTCTCAAGCTCCTTTCTCATTCAGTTTGGAGCCAGATAAATTTATTTCATGTTTGACTGTGTGATGGTTTCACAGCTTTATTTCTTTGTCAAAACTTTTTCCATATGTTCATTCCAGGCTTAGGAAACGTGCAAATGCTATTTCCTTTGCTTACCAAGATTTTTCCACTAACTTCCCCCTCTAGTTTATTCCTATTCACTTTTATAGGCTCAGCTTATAGTTAAGACAGATACTTTTAATTCCATTGAAAATGTAAATAACAAATGACGCTATTAACCAAAGGAAATATAACAGACTGTGATGAATTATACACATTTATTAGCAAAATTTTGATGTATTATTCTAGCCAAACAATTGATAAGATTCGTTGCAGAAAATGTTGGTGAAAGTGAATTACTTTTCTAATAAAAAAGTTCTGAATTTTTAATTCTTAAAATCAAGAATTAAGAGAACCATATTGGTCATTACTGAAAATATACCAGGTATTTTAATGCTTATAAAGTTCAGGCTGATAAAAGGCACCGATCAAGTGATGTTTTTAGATATAAGAGCTTCCTGTGTGGTTGCATTGTGAGAACACTTATTTTCAGACTCTTCTCACTTACTTTTTTGTGTGTAGGTCAAAAAAGACATTATACTATGCTTTTATTGTCTTCCCTTTATATTCTGGGTTGGATTTTATACCAAGGAGTATCAAGAATTCTTATTTTCAGTCTTCTTTCCCAAGAATTATAATCTCCTTCTTCCCAGGAAAATACATATGCTGCAAAGATCCTCGCATCTTACTCTAAAAAGCAGGTATTTGACATTAATGTATTTTATTTACTATATATTATTCTAAAATTATTAAATAAAATTTGATCAGAATACTTTTATTAGGACATGGAAAGTGATATTTATCAATAAGAAGGTACATGTTCAGATAGATAAAAGATCTATAGACTGATTAAGAAATAGATGGTAGGTAGGCAGATGAGAACAGATTTGAATATATTTTCTTGATTATGATAACCATTGGAAATAAGATCATTAGAAATACTTGGAAGGAAATTCTTAATTCTATGTGGAAAGATGTTTAAAGAAAATAAAGAAGCCTCAAGTTCTACTGGAAAGAAGTTCAGAAAACTTACTGCTAGATTTGTACATTCCGTAGCACATGGAATAGCCATAGTCTATTTAGGGACTGAAACATATGCAAAGCTTCCTTTTAAAAATTTAAGATTCCTCTCGAGGTAGAATGTATTAGATGTGTAAAATACTCAGTTTGGCATTAAAGTCAAGTTGTTGGAATTATAAAGTGCATAAATGAACCTAACAAATAATGATATTAATAACAAAATTATTAAGATGTGACTTCTGCAACCATAGTGTGTCCTAGTGAGGAAATGGCAGCATAAAACAAAACAAAAGGGGATGGTGGGTTTAAAGAAACGTGTTATAAACGAGAGTGCGTGGGAAGGCGAAATAAGTTCTTTCTGAAAGATCAGAAAAGTTTTCTTGACAGAGGTAGAGTTTAAGTCATATTTTAAATAGTTACATGATAATAGTGGAGGAATTCAGGCAAACAAATCTATACTAAAAAGAGAGAAGAGGTTAACCATAAGTATGAAGGCTTATAAGTAAAATTGGGAGATTTTCTATTGCTGGCTTTAAAAAAATATTTTATTTATTAAGCAGTGACATGAATTAATTCACACATGTCATCAATTTGTAAGTTGGTAATTTGTAACTTAAGAAAAATATTTAAGTTACATGTATTAAAAAATGATATGCCCTAATTTATTTCTAAGTCTTTTTTGAACTTTAATTATCATCTATTGTTAAAAATATTCTCTAAAATTGAAAGAAATTTCAAATTATTTAGTAGGTTTAACTATATAATCTAGATAGCATCTTTATGAACCATGTATTTTAGTTATGGCATTTCTATGTCCAAGGAGGTCATAAGAAATCTTTCGTTACCTTCCATATGCGTATGCTTTTCAGAAATGGAAGAAGCTGTGACTTACTCTGAGGTGCGAATTCATTCTTCATCCCAGCCACAGAGGAGGGCACCTGACTACTCTGAAACCGAAGGGATTGTGTGTTCTGCACATCGAGGTCTGTAGCTTTCTCATGTTTGTTTTATTGTTTTACTTGATGCATAAAAACAATGTCTGGTATATTTCTGAAATTGAACAGGACAAATGCAAAAATTTACACACAAATGAAACTATAACCTCCAAATCTTTGTGGATAATGGCCAATATACGATACACTGGGCAACATGACCTTAGCTTTAGATTAAATAAATGCATTTCAAGTGAGCAAAAACATTTTATATGAGATTATTTAATGTACTATATCTAATCTTACCAAGATAAACATTCACAATACTAAATATTTAAGAAATGAAGAAAATTAATTATTGATTCATACCTTCAAAAAAATTAGTTATTTAATTTTAACCACAGATAAAGATAAATACCATTTGATTTCACTTACATGTGGAATCTAAAGAACAAAATTAATGAACAAACAAAATAGAAATAGACTCATAGATGCAAAAAATGTACTGATGGTTGCCAGAGGTGAGGGAGGCTGGAGGATTGGATGACAAAGGAGAAGGGGTTGAGAAGTTCAAATTGGTAGTTACAAAATAGTCACAGGGATGCAAAGTACATCATATGGAATATAGTCAGTAATATTGTAATAACTGCTGAAACCAGTTTGGCCTCCTGGATAGAGCGTTGGCCTGCAGACTGAAAGGTCCCAGGTTCCATTTCAGTTAAGGGCATGTATCTTGGTTGCGGCCACATCCCCTGTGGGGGGTGTGCAGGAGGCGACTGGTGGATGTTTCTCTCACTGATGTTTCTGGCTATCTCTCTACCTTCCTCTCTGTAAAAAATCAATAAAATATATATATATTTTAAAATGATAATAGTATTGTAATAACTATGTATAATGTCAGGTACTTGAAATATCAGTGGGAACAGCCGAAACCAGTTTGGCTCCATGGATAGGGCGTCGGCTTGGGGACTTAAGGGTCCTGGGTTCGATTCGGTCAAGGGCATGTACCTTGGTTGTGGGCATATCCCCAATAGGGGGTGTGCAAGAGGCGGCTGATTGATGACTCTCTCTCATCGATGTTTCTAACTCTCTATCTCTCTCCCTTCCTCTCTGTACAAAATCAATAAAATATATATTTTTTTTTAAAAAAAAAGAAATATCAGTGGGAACACTTTGTAAAGTATGTGATTGTCAAACAACTATGCTATACAGCTGAAACTAACACAAAATAATACTAAATGTCAATTGTAATTGAAAAATAAATAAAAATGACACCTGCCATTATCAAATACATAAAGATATATTTAAAAATATTTTTATTGGTTTCACAGAGGAAGAAAAAGGCACAGAGAAACATCAATGACGAGAGAGAATCATTGATCAGCTGCCTCCTAAGTGCTCCACACTGGGGATAAAGCTTGTAACCTGGGCATGTGCCCTGACTTAGAATCAAACCCATGACCTCCTGGTTCATACATTGATGCTCAACCCCAGAGCCACCCCGACGGAGCATAAAATATATTTTCCACTCAGTATTTTACCATTAGTATGTTTCTATTTTATCACTACAATTTTATTTTTATTATTTATTAGCCATGTAGGACATGCATTAATGGCACTAGTGTCAATTGAATGTGGTTTGCTTCCATATTTTAACACACAAATAGTACAATGACGCATACTTAATTTTTTTATGCAATCATCCTTTCAGATATTTTATTTTTTAGATTTTCAATGGTTTTAATAAGTAAATGTCTGGACAATTTTGTGCTTAGTGCATATAATAAATCAAAAATGAATTATTTAAACTTTAATCTTTATATTCTCCTTTCATGTTTTATAAGCCTTAAGCGTCACATGTGAAAACTGGAGCCTGGCCCTAGCTGGTTTGGCTCGTGGATAGAGCATTGGCCTGGTTCAATTCTCGTCAAGGGCAGATGCAAGGTTGCAGGCTTGATTCCCAGTAGAGGTTGTTCAAGAGACATCCAATCACTGATTCTCTCTCATCATTGGTGTTTCTAACTCTCTCTCCCTCTCCCTTCCTCTCTGAAAAAAAAAACCAAAAAAAAGGAAAAAAAAAAGAAAAGAAAAGAAAAGAAAAACCCTACAACTGGAGTATGCTTTTTCTCAAGATGTATGAGACTGAAAAACCTATCAAGTTCTCAAGTATAATTGGTTGAGGATAGCTATGGTCTCACATTCCTGCTTGCTACTTGTTCTGTGATGAAGTTGGTGGCTGCAATTAATAAGAAGTACAATTTTTTTTTGTTTGTTTTTTGTTGTTGATTTTACTTTTTTATTGAGATACTAGAGGCCCGGTGCATGAAATTTGTACACTGTTGGGGGAGAGGGAGTCTCCCCAGTCTGTGTCTTCTCGCAGTGCAGGAGTCCCAAGATCCATGGCCTCAAAGAGGTAGGCCCCGCCCACCCATCCTGAGCTCTTGGATGGATTGCCCCAAAGAGGTAGACTGGAGCTGGGGGTCCCTCCTCCACACCACGCCGAGCAGCAGGGGTCCCGCTGCTGCACTGCGCTGAGCAGAGCAGCAGGACAGCAGGGTTCGCAGAGCAAAGTGGAGGGACCTGCCTCCAAGCTGCGCACTCAGCGTCAAGCCCCAGTCCACCCATGTGCGCACGCAGCCCTGCCCACTTGTGTGCACCCACTGCACACGCAGCCTCCTGGTGATCGCTCCTTTCGCTGTGGGGGCATCATGGCATGGGGGCATGACAACACATAGGCTTTCATTAATATAGATAATGGACATATAATTAGTTTTGTGTGTACAACATAGCGATTTGTTATTTGTATATATTGCAAAATGATCACCACAATAACTCTGGTTACCATCTATCACTGTAGTTACAAAATTTTGGGGGTATGTGATGAGAACTTATGTATATTATTGATTTTTTTACAGAGAGGAAGAGATAGGGATAGAGAGTTAGAAACATCGATCAGCTGCCTCCTGCACACTCCCTACTGGGTATGTGCCCGCAACCAAGGTACATGCCCTTGACCGGAATTGAATTTGGGACCTTTCAGTCCATGGGGCGATGCTCTATCCACTGAGCCAAACCGGTTAGGACTCTGATGAGAACTTTTAACATTTACTCCCTCAGCACCTTTCAAGTATGCACTAGAGTAATAACTAAAGTCACCTTGTGTACATTACATCCTCATGACTTATAACTGGAGTTTGTACGTGTTCATCCCCTTCATCCATTTTACCCACTTTTTTCATTCCCCACTTTGCAAACTCGATGTTTTTTGTTTTTTTGTGTGTGGTTTTGTTTTTTGTTTTTTCAACACAAAGAAGTGAGAGCACATGGTATTTGTGTTTCTTTGCCTGACAGCATAATGCTCTTAAGGTCCATTCATGCCATTCATGTTATCACAAATGACAAGAATTCCTTCTTTGTTATGACTGAATAATATATATGTTATTATCCATTCATTAGTTGATGCACACTTGTTTCTATATCTTAGCTATTATAAATAAATGCTGTAGTGAAAATGGTAGCGCAGATATCTTTGTGACCTCATGTTTTTGTTTTTTAAGATAAATATGCAGAATTGGAATTGCTGGATCATATAGTAGTTCTATTTGTAATCTTTTGAGGAACCTCCTTACTGTTTTCCATAGTAGCTGCACCAATTTATATTCCCACTAACAGTGTTCAAGGGTTGTCTTTTCTCTACATTCTCACCAATATTTGTTGCTTTTTATAGTAGCCATTCTAACTAGTATGAGGTAAATCTTATTGTGGTTTTGATTGGCATTTCCATGATAACTGAGTTCCTTTTCAGGTGCCTCCTGGCCATCTGCAATTTTCCTTTGGGAAAATGTCTATTTAGAACTTCTGCCGGATTTTTTAAATGGTTTATGGGATATATTTTCTATTCTACTCTTATTTTTACTAAATCTGTTGGGTTGACATTGGTTCACAAAAACATACAGGTTTCAAGTGTACACCTCAACAAAGCATCATCTGCACACTGCCTCATGAGTCCATTGCCCTATGCAAAGTTTCTTTCATTTCCCCCACCCTTTTCCCACTTCCACCTTCCCCCACCCTCTTTCTCTTTGGCTGTCATCACACTGTTGTCTGTGACTTTGTGTTATGCATATATATGTATATGCAGTTTGCTTAACCCATTCACTTTCTTTCATCAAGTCTTTCAATTCCCCTCTCCTCTGATAGCTGTTAGTCTGTTCCATATATCCATGTCTCTGTTTCTATTTTGTTTGTGTGGAGGGTTTTGTTTGTTTTTGTTCATTGGTTGCCTCCCACATGTGCCCCAACCAGGGCCAGCGATCAAGCCTGCAACCAAGGTACATGCCCTTGAACAGAATCAAACCTGGGACCCCTCGGTCAGTAGGTCGATGTTCAATCCACTGAGTCAAACCCAGCTACATATGAAAGAATGAAACTGAATCACTATCTATACCATATACAAAAATTAACTCAAATAGTTTGGTCTTGAACATAAGACCTGATACCTAAACACCCCAGAAGAAATCATATGTGGTAAGCATCTGTTTCTATTTTATTCTTCAGTTTATTTTGTTCATTAGATAGCACATACAAATGAGATCATATGGTATTTGTCTTTTTCTGACTGGCTATGCTATTTCACTTAGCATAATACCATCCAGGACCACCCATATGCCATAACAGGTAAGATTTGCCTTTTTTCTTATGGCCAAAGAGTATTCCATTGTGTTAATGTACCACAGCTTTTACATCCACTCTGCTGATGGGCACTTGGCTGTTTCCAGATCTTGGCTACTATAGATAATATTGCAATAAACATAAGGGTGCATATATTCTTTTGATCCAGTGTTTCCTGTTTCTTGGTATATATTCCCAGATACGGAATTATGGGTCAGAAGGCAGTTCCATTCTTAATTTTTTGAGAAAACTCCATACTGTTTTCTACAGTGGCTACACCAATCTTCATTCCCATCAACAATGCATGAGAGTTCCCTTTTCTCCACATTCTCCCAGCACTTGCTGCTTGTTGATTTGTTGATGATTGCCATTCTGACAAGTGGGTGTTAATATCTCATTGTGGTTTTAATTTACATCTTTTTGGTGATAACTGACATTGAGCATTTTTTCATATGTCTGTTTTCGGCCCAATTTTTATTCATATTTGTTTTGCTCTTGAGTTGAATGAATTCCTTATGTATTTTACCTGATATATAACTTGCAAATATTTCCTCCCATAATAGTTGGTTCCCTTTTCAATTTGTTGGTAGTTTCCTTTGCTGTGTAGAAGCTTTGTACTTTGATAGAGTCACACTTTACTTATTTAGCCTTTGCTTTTAGTGTCAAATCCAAAACATCATCACCAAGATGCTTACCACATGTGATTTCTTCTGGGGTGTTTAGGTATCAGGTTTAGGTATCATTCTTTCATATGTAGCTGACCAGTTTTCCAAGCACCATTTATTGTAATGACTACTCATCATTGTATATTTTTGGTTTCTTCATCATATATTAAATGACCATGTACTAATATATATGGGTTTATTTTGGTAATCTCTATTCTGTTCCACTGATCTATGTATCTTTTTTTATATTAATGCCATACTGTTTTGATTACTATAGCTTTCTATTATAGTTTGAAATCAGGAAGCATGATACCTCCAACTTTTTGTCTTTTCTCAAGATTGCTTTGTCTAGCCCTAGATGTTGTGACTTAATTGGTTGAGCTTTGTCCCATGTTCTGAAAGGTGGCCAATTTGATTCCCAGTCAGAGCTCAGAGCACATACCCAGATAGTGGTTTTAATCCCTGGTAGGGTGATTGATGTTTCTGTCTCACATCAATGTATTTTTCTCTCTCTCCCTGCCTCTCTTTCTAAAATCAATGAAAACATATTTTAGAAAAGATTGCTTTGCCTATTTGGGGTCTTTTGTGGCTTCATACAATTCTAGGATGGCTTGTTCTACTTCTTTAAAATAGTCCATTATAATAGGGAGTGCATTGTATCTATATAAATTACCTCAATGTCCGACTAGAAAAGAATAGTAAAAAAATGATGATTATATACATGAGAGTGAATATTATGCAGTTAACTTAAAAACATTTATTATAAATTCCATGGCTTGTTAAAGCAATAAATATGGCTTTAACTAGGTAAAATAGACACAATCAAGGAAAATGATGGTGGTGTGCTTCTGTGTAAACACTTAGTATTTGAATTTCTTTTATTCTCTCTCTCTCTCTCTCTCTCTCTCTCTCTCTCTCTCTCTCTCTCTCTCTCTCCCTCTCCTCTCTCTCTCTCTCTTCTTTTTCATCATCAGAGGATTTTCCCCCATTTATTTTTAGAGAAAGTTGAAGGAAGAGGGTGAGAAAGAGAGAAACTCCTATGTGGGAGAGACACATCGATTGGTTGCCTCCCACATGCTCTCAACCATAGCCAGAAGCCTGCAACCGAGGTACGTGCCCTTAACTGGGATTGATCCTAGGACCCTTCAGTCCACAGGCCGACGCTCTATCCACAGATCCAAACCCACAAGGAAGTGATTATCTTTGTATTTCTTTTTAATATGTTCTCAAATTTTCTAATGGAATAAAAGCATTGCATATAACTTAAAAATTTTATTTTAAAAAGAGAATATTTTCATTCTTACAGTTATATTAAAATTAATATCAAGACCATTAACTCAAGAATAGTTTTACAACATGAATTGGCAGCCAATAGACATGTCTTTAGAGTTTGAATATGAAATACTTAAAAACAAAACAGAAACAGATTCATAGATATAGAGAAGAGGCTGATAGTGGCCAGAAAGGAGGGTGTTAGGGAACTGGGTGAAAAAGGTGAAGGGATGGGTCATTACAAAACAGTTTTGTGGATGTAAAGTACAGCATAGGAAATATATTCAATAATATTGTAATAACTATGTATGGTGCCAGGTGTGAGGGGTGGCACTTTGTAAAGTATATGATTATCTAATGACTATGCCGTTCACCTGAAATTAATACAAAATAATGCTGAATGTAAAGTATAACTGAAAAAATGAAGGAACTGAGAATAAGTTGAACCAATGTTGAACCAATTTACTGCTCTCTTTTTAATAGGCTACACTGCTCCTCAGACTTCATGGAAGTTAATTTCTGCAGTTCTGGGGTTCATCTGCTTGGCACTCCTTGTGACTGTTGGAATCTTAGCTACAAAGAGTAAGTCTCTATGATAGAAAAGAAGTCAGCTTGCTCACTGCTCATGGAGAGGAATCTCCTTAAGGCCTTTTATTTTCTAAGGTACTATCCTCAGCACCATTTCGTTTTTCGTTGTTATTGTCTCTATACTAGAGATGATTTTAAGAACCACATCAAATTACTATGTCTTTACCTTGAACTTCCCTGACTTGGTCCTTTCCTTCCTACGATTCCATCTACATGAACTAGGAACTCCTCTTTCTTTTGCTGCCCGTTAACCTCTTTCTCTTACTTAAACTTTACACCAGAACTACTTTTTTTCTGAGAAATGTCCCACAGGTTGTCCTTGTCAATTTCTCTGTAATCTGTGATCTTACTGATATTACGTTAATTTTCCCATCAGGCTTGTATTATTGTTATTAGATTTGTTTGTGTATCCTCTCCAATTAGATGGTGCCTTTTAGATATCTATTTGTAGTCACCTGACAAAGTGCTTAGGCAATAGTACACTTATCTTCAGGCACATGTGACAAACCACACTGATATTTGTGATTTGGTCTCCAGAAACAGAGCCATGTTCAGGCAATGTGACTTTCAGTGAGGAAACAGACCAGAAGGAACTCATTTCAGGAAACTCATCAATTCTCCCACTATCGACAAAAGTTCAAGGTAACTAGGAACAGGGTCACTTTTCTTTAGAGATAGAAAATCAAAATACCTATGTGTTTATTTATATGCATATATAATAATTAAGTAATTAAACATATGACACACATATCATACAGTGTTAAATACCCAGAAACATATTTGCTAAAAATCCACTTAAAATTGGAAGTTGTCAATAAAGCTTAGATAGTAATAATCGTCCCATTAAATTACAGTGGCATAACTCACGCCTTAGCATTCTGCACATTAGTTAACAGAGCAGCAGTTTTAAATGTGTGAATAGGATTGATCATATAATATATATATTGCTTCTCACTTATTTTTCACAACATAAACACCCATATTCCTACATATAAACGCACTAAGAGGAGGCATTTAGACTGACAGTCATTTTTCTTCAGGTTCGAAATGTCACCCTTGTGAAGACAACTGGCACCAGCATGGGGAAAACTGCTACTTTTTTCCTCCACAACCAAGTTTTTGGGGAAATTGTGACGTTCATTGTACTACGTGGTCTTCAAGTTTTCTTAAAGTAAATACTGAAAAAGAAATGGTAAAAACAAGTATATGTTTCTTAAATTTTAGAAATTTTCTCCAGGAGGTATTTCTTGGGCTTTAGGCTTTGTCTGCTCTGATATCCTGTTTCAGCAAAGGGAAATGCACTCGAGACACACAGGATTATGCTGTTCCTAGTTCTTGAAACTCTTCCTCGGGACCTACCCTGTTTCCCCGAAAATAAGACAGTATCTTATATTAATTTTTTCTCCCAAAGTTGTGCTAGGTCTTATTTTTAGGGGATGTCTTATCTTTCCATGTGCTAAGTCTCATTTTCGGGGAAACACGGTAGTTCAAAGCCCCTAAGCCATATATAAGTGCAAGTTTTATTCCCGTCTGCACTATTGCCATTCTCCACAGCCTCCTTAGTTACTGATAACTTTTTATCACTTCCACTTCCTCACCCACTTTTTAAACATACTTTACTATGTACTTATTGAAGTTTAATTCTATCTTCTCACAATTTTACTATCCTCTTCTAAATCCTCTGTAACCACACCCTAATAAGTGCCTATTTACTTTTATGGTTTATCCTAAAATATCTATAGTATTTAAAAACGTATTTGATCACCTGGTCCTAACAGAGTTTCTGTTAAATCCTCTAAATTTATCCGTTAATTTCCTTACTGTGGCAATGGCTTCCTTAATTTGTTTGCATCTTTCTTCCTTAAATTCACAGGTAACAAATCTATTTATTGCCTTTCAATTCTCAATATGCAGCACAATGTTCACAGTATTATGAGGGCTGCATAATAGTTGTTTGATTAATGAATAAATTATAGGTTGAGTTGCCAAAAAATCCCAAGGGCATTTTTTATTATAGTGTTACAATTCCAGATAAAAAATAAAAATGTTTAATGAAGTAAATAAAACTTTTAATTTATATATATATATAAATATATATATATTTATATATATATTTATTAAATAAAACTTTTAATTTATATATATATAACTTCTAATTTATATTAAATAAAACTTTTAATATATATATATATATATATAAAACTAATCAAAGGTATTATATTTATTTATTTCCTGTTCTTATTCTTCCCAGGATTTTGTAAAAAATTTTTCAATGAAGCAATGTCATATTGGATCAGTAAAGTTTTGGATCAGTTTATATTACAACAGCAGTGGACAGAAATGGGCTTGGAAAGATGGCTCAGCTTTTACTTTGGACAAGTAAGTATTTTCTTATTAGTTTACTTTAAAATATATTTCTACTAGAGGTCTAGTGCACAAAATTTGTGCACTGGGGACGAGGGGTGTTCCTCAGTTCAGTTTGTACCCTCTCCAATCTGGAACCCTTTGGGGGATGTCTGACTGCCAGTTTAGGCCTGATCCCACGTGGGCTCAGGCATAAACCATCAATTGGACATTCTGATAACTTTTCACAGTCTGGGACTGCTGGCTCTCAACTGCTTGCCTGCCTGCCTGATTGCCCCTAACCAATTCTTCCTGCCAGCATAATCATCCCCTCACCACTCCTCTGCTGGCCTGGTCATTCCTAATTGCTCTCCCTTGTCAGCCTTATCACCTCCATCTGCCCTAACTTGCTGGCATTTTGTGGTGGCCATATTTGGTGACAGGGGCACAGCCATCTTTGATCACATTGGGGCAACCATCTTGTGACCAGTGGTGGTGCCATCTTGTGCAAGAGTATGATGGTCAATTTGCATATTACCTCTTTTTACCTTTTAATTATATAGGATTATTTTTAGAGAGGAAGGGAGATGGAGAGAGAGAGAAACATCAGTGATGAGAGAGACTCCTTGATTGGCTGCCTCTTATTTGCCCCACTCTGAGGACTGAGCCAGCAATCCTAGTATGTGTTCTGACAGGGAATCAAATCTTGACCTCAACCACCAAGCTACACCAGCTGTGCTCTTCCAGCTACTTTGAAACACCAGTCCCAAAATAGCAATATTACTTAATTATCTAGTGTGCATATAATTAGATGTTAAATTCCACCATGTGAAGTTTTCTATTAAACCTGATACTTATTAGTCCAACTCAGATAGAACTCTTAAAATATTTGACCTTTAGAAATGAATAACAATGATGTTTAGTAAGGGGGCTAATGATTTATACCTAGTAGAAACCAGCTGATTTTCTAGGTATAGACTTAATTTTTATTTCTCTGAACCCTAAAAATTCCATACATAATATATAAAGACATTTATGAGAGGATTGTGAAGGAAAAACTATGGTCAAAATAATATTGAAATGTGATTTTCAGTTTCAATTTTTCATGAGTAAATGGAAGTATTTCTGAAACATTATAACATAATATATCAAAGGAGATTCAACACTGAAGCAAATATAAAAATTCATTTGTGAATTATACTAGACAATTAAAAATTTGCAAAAAATAAAACAAAAACATGACAATGTTGGCACTACTTTGGGAAGGAATATAATCACTTTTATATTAACAAAATGTATCTGTATTTAGTATTGTTACAAATAAATGAGTTAATCTTTTTTACTATAACAGAATTATTTTTTAAAGTGACAAGTTTGGATAGGTATATCTCAAATGATAAAATTTCTTGGGGTCTCTGTAATAAATTTTGATAGTTCAAAGCAGTTCTGACACAAAATTTGAAAACTCTCACCCTACCATGTTATTAAGATAAATATAAAAGATTCTATTTTATCAAGCACATGGACATAATAATCAGGACTAAAAATAATTTTAGCATTTCTCCTTCATTTACTTGTTTTTAAAATCCTCACAGAGGAGAGAGAGAAAGAGAGAGAGAGAGAGAGAGAGAGAGAGAGAGAGAGAGAGAGAGAGAGAGAGAGAGAACAAACTGGTATAGGTCCTGACCAGGAGTGGAAATTGCAAAGTTTTGATGTAAGGGACAACACTCTAACCAACTGAGCATCACTGACCTGGGTTCATTTACTTTGAATGAAACAAATGCTCTCCTACCCAAAGATAGAAGCTTTTCTCTTCATTAAACAAGCACTTGCTTGTTGTCACTTCTTTTATTAGATTCCAGATCTCTGAAAATTTTGAGTCAATTATAGTCAGCTTTATCATTGATTTAATGGACAAGTGTTTTGGAGTTCCTTGCTCTGCCATTTTCCTTCCTTAGGAGTTGCATGGAACAAATATTATGTATTATTTACATAGTAATAAATCTTCCAAAGAAATGTATGTTTCTTTATATTTCAATTAATGCATAGTAACCTTTAAGAATAGAATAGATCTATGAAATAAATTTTAGTAAAAATAGAAATTCTTTTCTCTTCTAGGACCCAGTTAGCAAAACCTGACGTTGCCAGTAATCATTGCAAATATATGAGAAGTGGTCAGTTATTGGATGGTAATTGCAAAGACCTTGGTCATTGTATATGTAAGAAGACAACATATGAAGATTGAATCGCTTATATGCGGGATATAAAACTGAAAGTAACAAATGAACAGACCTGAAAAACAAACAAAATCACATAGATGCAGAGAACAGTGTGGTGGTTACCAGAAGGAAGGGGGTCGAGGGCAGTAAAGGGTAAAGGGGGTGAAGTGTGTGACAGAAGAAGATTTGACATCGTGTGGTGGGCACATAATACAATATATCAATGATGCACCATAGAACTGTATGCTTGAAACATAGAATTGTATTACTCTGTCACCCCAATAAATTTAATTAACAAAAAGAGAAAGAAGAGGAAACATTGAAACTTTTCCAGGATTATTTTTAACTTTAAGAATTATTTCATAAATGACAAATTTAATAAATCTGCATATACCCTTCATCCAGCTTTAAGTATACTTAATTTTCAAATGTATTTTGTTTGAATGTTCTGAAAGCCTTATTAGTTTAATATTGGTGAATATTTAGAAAATCATGGATTACAATCTAGTTCTACCATAAGTATTATCAGCAGTTTATTAAACTTAAAAATGAATTTGTTCATCACTCAATAATTTAAAAATTAAATGAAACATTGTTACTGAAGATACTTTATTTAATTGTTTGTTTTTATTTGCCACAAGCATATGGTTTGTGTCATGTCAGATGAAAAAATACTTAATAAATATTGATGGCATTTTCTTCTGGAAGTTTTCTTCTTGAAGAAAGACAGAGAATGGAGTTTTTATTTTGAAATCCTTTATATTTTATAAATAACAAACTCTTCACACAGTCGACTGCACACAAATGTATGTGTATGGATTTAAACAGTTTTCTGTGTAACCTTAAAATTTGAACCATAAACTGCACAGGTTCCATTTGCCATGTCAACCATTGTTAGTCTAGATTAGAGAGGAAAACAAATTACATGAATGATTACAGTATACAGAAATATAAAAATGAAATACTATTTACTTAAATATAGGTACTGAAAAAATATCATTATAGCAGATTTATTGACCATGACTGGATTTTTAATTTATAGATAAGTGAAATGTAGTCAACTCAGGTGATGAAAGAGAAAATTTCATTCTATTATAAATTAGGTGCTATTATTTTTATACACTGGAAATTAGTCAATGTAGAAAATCTGGAATCTCTTTATATGTGTATCCATCCTATATAATAAAAGCCTAATATGCTAAGTGTCCAGCTGACTGGTCAGCCTTTCAACCAATCAAAGTGTAATATGCTAAAGATATGCTAAGGCCACTCAACCACTGGCTATGGCATGCACTGATCATCAGGGGCCAGATGTTCTAACAGGTAGGTTAGTTTGCTTCTGGGGTACAGCTGATCGGGACTGAGCAAGATGGGCCAGACACACCCTGGAGTCCTCCTACAGTCCCTCCCCAGCTGGCCAACCTCTTGCTTTTCTCCCCAGTCCTAAGTAAGCACTGGGTGGGATCCCTAGGCCTGGCCTGTACCCTATCACAACCCAGAATCCCTTGGGAGATGTTGGAGAGCCTGTTTCAGTCCTATCCTACAGGACAGGCCAAGGGACCCCACTGGTGCAAAAATTCATGCACAGGGCCTCTAGTGTAAAATACAAGCTTTAAAATGTTTTTAAAGAAATATTTGGTTGGTAATAAATTCATAATTCCATGTCATGTTTTGTGAGAAGTGTATAATATTCTTCAGATATATGCAATTTTACTTTTAAAATTTTATTTTTTTTTACATTTTAAAATTATAAATTTTTTATTATAAAATCCTCCAGTATATACAAACATACATAAGGGTGTGTGTGTTGTGTGTGTATCTATGTGTGTGTATGTGTGTGTGTGTGTGTGTGTGTGTGGTGTGTCTGTGTGCGTGCACATGTGTGATTAGGCATAATTATACATGTATATCTATTTTACTCAAGGATTTGAGTATTTTGTAGTTATATAATTAATATAATACATAGTGATTTGTTTTCTGCCAGAAACAGGTAGGAATGATAAGGTTGAGGAAAGAATGATTATTGTACTTCCATATGAAATTGACACCAATAAAGGACTGTGACCTGATAATATATATATACATATTTTAAAGGAAGAGATCATTATTTCTGTCTACACAAAAACAACTAGCCACTATAAGAGAAAAAAGTTAAGATATGTTTGGTAACAGCTCTTAGTTGGTCTCAATCTATGCACATTAGAAGCTCATTCTTTCTAATCCAACTCTTTATAGCCAACACAGAAACAACTTCATGTGTTTCTTTAATTTCTGTGTTTGTTTTCCTATGCCATTGTCATCACATTGCTGCCAGAATATGGGTTACATGGGCTTTATTTATTTGTTTATAACCATATTTCTAAGTAAAGTGTGAAGCTTTTAAAGGAGTTATGGTCTATTCATCTCTGTAGTTATCTCTGCATAGTTTATGTAAATTGGTCAGGTTGCCCTCACAATAAGGACCAAACAGGCTATGCGGAGCAGCAAAACTGTCATGGGGGTCAGTGAGGAACACCCAAATGACCAAACAGCACACTGCGTGGAGAGACCAGGCTGCCAGGGGGCACAGTGAGAGGCGAGCAGGCTGGCAAATGGGGGCTGGCAAATGGGAGCGACCAGGTGATGGGGAAGGGGGGGGGGTGCAGTGAGAGGCAACCAGTGTGTGTGTGGGGGCAGTAAGGGGTAACCAGGTTGGCAAATGGGGGAATTTATGGGCAACCAGGCTAGAGGGAGGCAGTAAGAGCAACTAGGCCAGTGGAGTGAGGGGCAGTTGGGTGCAACCAGGCCATCAGGGGGAACAGTTAGGGGTGATCATGCCAGCAGATGGGGGCAGGGAGGGTTGACCTGGCTGGCAGAGGGGTAGTTGGGGCTGACCAGGCTTGTGGGGGTGGTGGCAGTTGGGAGCAACCAGGCTAGCGGGATGGGCAGTTGGGGGTGACTAGGCCAACAATGGGAGAAAATGAGGGATGACCAGATTTGTGGGGTGAGCAATTAAAGGTAACCAGGTCATCAGATGAGGGAGTTGAGGATAACCATGTCAGCAGGGGGGCAGTAAGGGCTGTCCAGGCCTGTGAAGGGGGCATTTAGGGCCAACCAGGACAACAGGCAGGTGACCAGTTAGGAGCTTGCAGTCCCAGATTGTGAGAGGGATGTATGACTGCCAGTTTAGGCCTGATCCACGGGACCAAGCTTAAATCGGCAGTTGGACATCCCCTGAGGGGTCCCAGATTAGAGAGGGTACAGGCTGTGATGAGGGGAACCCCACCCCCGATAACAAAAATATTTTGATCTAGAAAAAAAAATGGTGATTTTAACAGGCCACTCTCAATAAAAGACAAAAAATTAGGACAAAAATAAGTTATGTTCTAAATAATCTTAGTAATATTTTCAGTATGATAGCTACTGACCAGTAGCCTATCTAATAAAAGGGTAATATGAAAAGTAACTGTCACTCCATCACAAAGACGGTGCCACCAATAGTAGCCAGGGCGCTGGATGCTGGCAGCATTGCCCCAGCAATGAGCCTCAGCATCCCATGTGCTTTGGTACATGGAGGGAGGGATGATGGGCGGACAGGCTTCTGGCAGGTGACTGGCCAGGGCTTGTGGGACACTGGGGAAGCGTCGCTCCGGCCACAAGCCCAAGCATCCCACACACCCCAGCCTGTGGAGGGAAGGAGGGTGAGCCTCTGGCCAGAGGCCGGCTGGGACATGGGACACTGGCATTGTTGCAGACCCGGCTGAGGGACAATCCTTGCTGTGCATGAATTTCATGAACTAGGCCTCTGATAATACTGAACTAGGCCTATTATAATACTGATAATAGGAAATGTACCTTCTTTTCAAATGCACCTGAAGCATCAACAAACATTATTCAATAGATATGTAGATCTTTATTTATTTATATATTCATATACAATTAATATGAAACTCAATATAAGTGACATATGGATACTTTAACTGAATAAAGTATATATATATATGCTATATATATATGTGTGTGTGTGTGTGCTATATGTGCATATATGTGCGTGTGTGTGCATTCTAAAACCAGTGTTCTACCCTGCAGAAAAATCCTTGAGAAATATTGCAATACAGTCAGAAAATTACATTGATGCCAATTACCTCCACTCCTCATTAATATTGTTCTAGTCATGTTAGCCAACGACGCTAGAAAAAAACTAAATAAAAACATTCAGATGGAATAAAATCTTTTTATTTCCATAAGACATGATAATGTATAAAAACAATATGAGAGAATCAAGGATAAACCCAGCTCAAATAATAAGTAACTTAGCAAATTAGCAGGTTTTGAAATTAATATACTAAAATAGATAGCATTAGTTTACAGAAATAAGACCAATTAGAAGACAATGGATGAAAACCCTATTTACATAATAATGAATACAATAAAATATTTAGGAATAAATACAAAAAAATAATTCCACATAATAAAGATCATTATAAACTGATGAACCAAAAGATAGATATAGAGACAGTAAAGCAACAAGCAGATTGTCAAATTTCAGCAGGGAAGGGAGGAGGATCTGGGGGAGATAATAGATCAACTGAAGGACTTGTATACATGCATATAAGTACATCCTATGGGCATAAAACTCTGGGGAGGGAGGGGATGTATGGGAGGGAGGGAGGGGGGCAAAAAAAATCAATAAAATATGTAAAAAATAAATAAATAAATAAATTAAAAAAATAAAAAAATAAAAAAAATAAAATAAAATAAAAAAAATAATTCCACAATACACAAGGGATAATAAAAACTCAAAAACAGTATTTTAAAATATTTTTTTAAAAGAAGTGGAAGTTGTCAATTGGACATCCCTTTCACAATCTGGGACTGCTGGCATGTCAGATGAAAACATACTTAGTAAATATTGGTTGCATTTTCTTCTGGAAGTTTTCTTCTTAAAGAAAGTCAGAGAATGGAGTTTTTATTTTGAAATCCTTTATGTTTTATAAATAACCAATTATTCACACAGTTGGCTGCATACAGATGTATGTGTATGGACTTAGACAGTTTTCTGTATAACCTTTAAAACTTGAACCATAAACTGCACAGGTTCCGTTTGCCATGTCAACCATTGTTAGTCTAGATTTGAGAGGAAAACAAATTACATGTATGACTACATTATGCAGAAATATAAAAATGAAATACAATTTACTTAAATATAGGTACTGAAATAATATCATTTATTGACCATTCCTGGATTTTTAATTTATAGATAAGTGAAACATAGCCAACTCAGGTGATAAAAGAGAAATTTCATTCTATTATAAATTAGGTACTATTATTTTTATACACTGGAAATTAGTCAATGTAGAAAATCTGGAATCTCTTTATATGTGTATCTATCCTATATAATAAAAGCCTAATATGCTAAGTTTCTGGCTTCCTGGTCAGCCTTTCAACCAATCAAAGTGTAATATGCTAATGATATGCTAAGGCCACTCAATCACTTGCTATGGTGTGCACTGATCATCAGGGGCAGATGCTCTAACAGGTAGGTTAGCATGCTTCTGCTGTCCAGCCAATTGGGACTAAGGAAGATGGGCTAGACATAACCTGGAGCCTTCCTATAGTTCCTCCCCAGCTGGCCAACTTTCCATTTCCCTCCCCAGTTCTAATTAAGCACTGGTGGGATCCCTCAGCCTGTATCCTCTCACAATCCAGGAGGCTTTGGGAGATGTTGGAGAGCTGGTTTCAGCCCTATCCTACAGGACAGGCCAAGGGACCCCATTGGTGCAAAAATTCATGCACAGGGTTTCTAGTGTAAAATACAAGCTTTAAAATATTTTTAAAGAAATATTTGGTTGGAAATAAATTCAGAATTCCATGTCCTGTTTTGTGAAAAATGTACAATATTCTTCAGGCATATATAATTTTTACTTTTAAAAATTTAATTTTTTAAATTTTAAAATTATAAAATTTTTATTATAAAATCCTCCAGTATATACAAACATACATAAGGGTGTGTGTCTTGTTTGTGTGTGTGTGTGTGTGTGTGTGCTCGCACATGTGTGGTTAGGCATAATTATACGTGTATACCTATTTTACTCAAGGATTTGAGTATTTTGTAGTTATATAATTAATATAATACATAGTGATTTGTTTTCTGCCAGAAACAGGTAGGAATGATAAGATTGAGGAAAGAATGATGATTCTACTTCCATATGAAATTGACACCTGATAATATAGATATATACATATTTTAAAGGAAGAGGTCATTATTTCTGTCTACACAGAAACAACTAGCCACAATAAGAGAAAAAAGTTAAGATATATTTGGTAACAGCTCTTAGATGGTCTCAATCTATGCAAATTAGAAGCTCATTCTTTCTGACCTAGCTCTTTTCCTGTGTTTCTTTAATTTCTGTGTTTGTTTTCCTATGCCATTGTCATCACATTGCTGCCAGAATATGGGTTACATGGGCTTTACTTATTCGTTTCTAAATATATTTCTAAGTAAAGTGTGAAGCTTTTAAAGGAGTTATGGTCTATTCATCTCTGCAGTTATCTCTGCATAGTTTATGGAAATGGAGTAGCACTCAATCAGTATTTTTACATTCATAAACAGAAGTTTATTAGGCCAGTTGTTTTGTTTACAAACTGAACTTTTATACTTGTAGAGTGGATAAAGTGACATAAGATGATACAAAATCTTCTTAGTATTCCCAGACAACAAACTCTTTTTTGTCAAAAGTGACATCTCATCCATATAGATCAATTCTAAGTTATACAGGGACACATACAAAATTTCAGAAATAGGACCAGAGGCATGGATAAATGGAGCAGACTGAAAGGTCTCAGAAGGCAGGAAGGTTGGGAGATTGGGAAGAGAACAACCAAAGAATATACATACTAGAGTCCTGGTGCACAAAATTCATGTACAGGGGTGGGAAGGGGTTCCTCAGCCCCTCCTGCACCCTCTTGCAATCTGTGACAGCTGGCTCCTAATGGCTGGGCTGCCTGCCTGCCTGATCACCCCAACTCCTCTGCATGCCTGCCTGATAGCCCCTAACATGCGCTTGCCTGCCTGATTGCCTCTAACCACTCACCTGCCTGCCTGATTGCCCCTAATTGCTCTGCCTGCGTGCCTGTTCACCCCAACACCTCTGCATGCCTGCCTGATAACCCCTAACCATGCACCTGCCTGCCTGATTGCCAACAACCACTTGCCTTCCTGCCTGATCGCCCCTTACTGCCTGCATCTGCCTATCTGATGTCCCTAACTGCTCTTGTGCCTGCCTGATTGCCCATAACCACCTCTGCTTCAGCCCTGCCACATCGGCTTAGTCCAAAGGATGTCCAGAATGATGTCCTGAAGATCATTCGGCTGTCCAGTCTAATTAGCATATTACACTTTTATTAGTATAGATAGGCATAACCCACGGACACGGAAAACAATGTGATGAAGGCCTAGGTGGGTTGGGGACAGGGTGAAGAAAGGAAAGGGAAAAAAATGGGGGACATCTGTAATAGAGTGAACCTTAAAGAAGATAGACCATATTCTAATCCATAAAAAACAATATCAATACGTGCAAGTAGATTCAAGTCATAAAGTATGTTTCTTGATCAAAATGGAATTAGAAAATTGATAACAGAAATATCTGTGAAATTCTCAAATGTTATAAACTAACACTTGAAAATTTTATGCATCAAAGAACAATGTAAAAGGAAATTTGGAAACTATTTTGGAATGAATGAAATTGAAAATAAATATCTCATAAATATGGGAATGCTGCCAAATCAACACAAATATTAATAACATGAATGCTTTGATTGGCAAAGAGGAAAAGTTTCATATCCATATGTTAGTTTTTGTGATAAGAAACGAGAGAAGAAAAGTTAACTGAGTGAGAAAATAATAAAGATCAGAGCAGAAATCCATATAACAAAGAGGTAATAAGCAAATTAACCATCACACATTCACATAAGATAGCCATCCCCATGTGGTCACAAGATGGTCACCACAAGAAGACTGACAGGGGAGGGCAGTTAGGGGCAACCAGACCAGCAGGGGAGGGCAGTTAGGGATAACCAGGCCTATAGGGGAGGACAATTGGGGGGGGGGGACCGACCTGCAGGGGAGGACAGTTAGGGGCAGCCAGGCCAGCAGGGGAGGATAGTTAGGGGTGACCAGGTTATCAGGGGAGGGCAGTTCAGGGTGACCAGGCTGGAAGGGGAGGGCAGTTTGGGATGATCAGGCCAGTAGGGGAGCAGTTAGACATCTATCAGGCTGGCAGGGGAGTGGTTAGAGGGTGATCAGGCTGGCAGGAATAAGTTGTTAGGGGCCATCAGGCAGGCAGGTAAGCAAGCTGTTTGGAACCAGCAGTCCCGGATTGTGAGAGGGATGTTCCAGATTGGAGAGGATGCAAACTGGGCTGAGGAACACCCCTTCCCCCCTATGCATGAATTTTGTGAACCACGCCTCTAGTCAATTAAATAAAAATATTGAAAGATGAATGTTAAATAGGCACAGGAAAAATGCTCAATATTATTAGTCATTAAGAAAATGCAAATTCAAACCACAATGAGATACCACTATACACATAAGAATGGATAATATTTAAGAAATTGATTGTGACAATATTGACCAAGATGTTGAGCAACTCTCAAGTTTCACACACTGCTAGTGGGATTGCAAATTTCACAAGCCTTTTGGATAATAGTCTGGCAGGCTCTTAAATAGTTAAATATATAGTTATTATAGATCCATCTGTTTCTCTCCTAGGTATTAATGTAAGAAAAAGGAGAGCCTATGTTCATACAAAGTCTTGCACACATATGTTCATAGCAAGTAGCTTGCACAGTATTTAGCACATAGCAAACAATTAAGCTTAATCATTCTTATGGGTAATGGCCCCTTCCCAAAGTACTAAATCTAGGCCCTAAGAGATTTGGACTGACTCTATTAGCATATGGGATATCCTGTCATTGTGTGAAGGAAAATGTGATGGTTCAGTGATCATAGGAGTAGCTTAGAGGCAAATCCACAACTAGAGACCTATAGGTACAGACTTACAGATCATCAGGGAGAATGGAGCCATCTTCCCACTGCCAGATTCCATTTGTTGAATTCTTTTTTAGTCCCATCCAATGATAGGACTTGACCAATTTAAAGAAATCCTGTTTGAAATCACAAATACAGTTCTCAGAATGTTAGTAAGTAGTAGGCTATAATCATTTAATCGTTTTTCCCCACAGTTGAGGAAAGTGCATCCTGTTCTCTTTCAGAATTCCAACTTCAACAACACATATATTATATAATACCTGCAATTTTTGTGCATTCTTATTTTTAATACAGAAAAATTTGGGGTTGGTATATCAGAATCCAGTGTCTCTATTTTATGTCAGGCTCATATTCCAGAGAGTTGCCACATTTGGTAGGACTCACTATAGGCAGATGGATTAAAACAATACTTCACCTGGTCCTCTTTGCTGTATATCTTCAGGAGACTGGAATTTTGAGACATGCAGGAAGCTTGGCTCTGGAACCAGTTTTTGCTCTCATTAAAAAAATAGTAGCAGTTCTTTTTATAATATAGCCAGTTTTTAGGACATAGGCCACAGTAACTTTCTAGAAAGGGAGAATATATTATTAATTCTGCACTTGTCTTAACATTATGTCAGATTTTTCTTTTCGAGGCAGGATAAATACCTTTTTTATTCTAACTCTAAAATTCCAAATATTAGGCCAGAGTGATCATACCCAATGACATACCTCTACATATTTATAGACAAATATGCCAAAACTGAACTATGTTTTCCATTTTTTTTACAATTACTCCATTGTAAAAACAAAATAAAATTTAAAAAGCTATAGTGAATTGTGTATGAGAATTCATTTTCCTTTATACTTTCTTTTTATTATAGATATTGGGATGAGATTGGTTAATAAGATTATATAGGTTTCAATTATGGATTTCAGTAATACATGATCTGTCTTATAAACTTTCCTCTGATAAGAATTGGATACATGCCTAAACCCCAGTATACACAGATACATACAATTTGTGATTTAAAATATTTAAAAAAAAAAAAACTTTCTCTTACCATTCAAGGAAATTGGCTCTGCTTGGTTGAATAATGCTATTGAAATAATCATAATTATTAGAAAGTTATGTATAGTTCAAGCAAAAATAAAAAATAATTGACAAGTTTCTAGACAATAGCTAATATATAAAGGCACATTAAATGTTGCTATAGTTTATGTTTCTGTCCTGCAAAATATTAATCCAAGTAATGTATTACAATTATTAGATCAGCAATGCTATCTATGTCACTGTTATCACTTACAATTTATGATGATGACACTCCATATTATTATCATCACAATAAAACGGATTCCAAGAGCTATAGCAATGCACCGGGTAAGGAAAAATGCAGATGCTGATAAGAAAAAAAAAGAGAAAGCATAAAGGGTTCTGGTATTTTTGTGTTTAATATAGACATTAGGTTGTTTTCTATGTGGGAGTGATAGTAGTGTTTTTTCCTCATATATTTTCACAGTACAGGTAAAAAAAATATTTTGTAAATTATTAAAAATAAAGCTGTAAAATCTACTATTTTCTCCCATTTCTCTTTAAAAGTTCCCCAGAAGAACTCATAGTTAAATTTCCATTTTTTTTAAATTTCTGAGATACCAATCCCAAATCCCTCTATGTTAAAAAAGAAAGCAAGGTATAAAACTTGCAGGTATTATATATTTGCTGTTTAAATTGAAATTTTGCCAGAAGACAGAATGCATTTTCCACAGCTGTGAGAAAAATGAACAGTTTCCCTAAACCCCCTTTTAAAAAAATATATTCAAGAAACTATACAAAATATTTTAGGATCATTTTTACTTAAGAAAATGTCCTAGTGATTATTCTAATCATGTCTTAAGAAGTTGTCAAAATTTCATAAATAATTGCTTGCATTGCATTGTGTTTTATTGGTATACTAGAGACCTGGTGCACAAAATTTATGCACTGGTGGAGGGGGGTGGTGTTTCCCCACAGCCCAGACTGTACCCTCTCCAATCTGGGACCCCTTGGGCAATGCCCGACTGCCGATTTAGGCCTGATCCCACAGGACCTCCCTTTCACAATCCTGGATGCTGCCTCCTAACCACTCACCTGCCTGCCTGCCTGCCTGCCTGATTGCCCCTGACAGCTTCTGCCTGCCAACCTGATCACCCCCTAACCTCTCCCCTGCCAGCCTGATCAATGCCTAACTTCTGCCCTGCCATCCCTATCACCCCAACTGCCCTTCCCTGCTGAGCTCCCCCACCAAAAAAAAACAAAAAAAAAAACCCTCCCCTATTGGCCTGTTTACTCCCAATTGCCCTATGCTGTAGGCCTGGTTGCCCCCAACTACCCTCCCCTGTCATCCTGGTTCCCCCCAACTGCTCTCCCCTGCTGGCCTGATCACCCACAACTGCCCTTCCCTGATAGTCATCTTGTGGTGGCCATCTTGTGATAAAATGGGTACAGCCATCTTATGATCATATAGGGGCGGCCATCTTGTGTGAGGATGCGATGGTCAATTTGCATATTACTCCTTTATTATATAGGATGAACAAATATCTTATTATTGATAGACTTTGAATTTTTTCCAATGCATATTTAAATTGTTTCTTAGTTTTCACTAAGCAATAATTATATACATAGCATTTCATACACATTTGTGCATCTGTTTTAATACCTCTCAAGAAAAATTCCATAAGAATTATTACTGAGTCAAAGAACATTTCCTTTTTAAATTTTTGTAAAAATTGAAAATTTCAGTCCAAAGAGTCTCTATCAAATTATGTAGTAACAAATACAGATTTAAAAGCCTTTTGCTCACTCTTTCTTTTGCATTAAGTATTATTCAGATTTTTAAATATATAAATCTAATCACCAATATTATTTAAAATTTTACAACTTCATTTTTCTTGTTATAAATAAAAAGACAACAAAAGATTAAACATTTTGTGTTACAGTTGTCATGTGCTTATTTGTATGAAGTAACTTTTTTCTCCCTTTTTAAGTTGAGAATATTAGTTTGTTTCTTGCCATATGTTTTGCAATATTCACCTTAAATTTCATTTTTGTTTTAATTTTATGATATTTAGGGGTGCTTAAATGAATAATAGTTGACTTGCTCAAACCATTATTCATTTTTTTTATTTCTTTATTGATTAAGGAGTTACATATGTGTTCTTATTCCTTCTTTATCCCCTTCCCTCTCCCCCTCCAATGCATGTCCTTTTCTCCCTGTTATCTGTGTCCATTGATTAGGCTTCTATGCATTCATATAAGTTCTTTGGTTTATCTCTTTCCCTTACCCCCACAGTCCCCTACTTTCCCTGAGGTTTGACATTCAGATTGATATTTCTCTGCCTCTGGATCTGTTTTTGTTCATCAGTTTATGTTGTTCATTATATTCCACCAAATGAGTGAGATCATGTGATATTTATCTTTCTCTGCCTGGCTTATTTCACTTACTGTAATGCTCTCTAGCTCCATCTATGTTGTTGCAAATGGTAAGTACGCCTTCTTTTCTTACCGTACCGCAGTATTCCATTGTGTAGATGTATCATAGTTTATTAATCCAGTCACCTGATCATGGGCACTTAGCTGTTTCCAAATATTAGCTATGATGAATTGTGCATTATTCTTTTTTGATATTAATAAAATACTTTCATTATTTTGAGTTTATAAAGTGAAGTTTCCATCATAAGTTATATAGTTTTCTTTTTTAATTGGATCTATTTGGTGTGTATATGTGTGAGTTTATGTGTGTGTAATAAATGAGGTAGAAACTCAAATTTACAAAAATTTTCCTTTTTCAAATGGTTACTGAATTTTTCTAACCCTATTTAGTGAATAAATCAATGTATTCTTGATGATATGAAATATTACCTTTAACATATAATATATTCTTATGTGTTTACATTTTTTGCTACATTCTCTAATCTGTCTTTCCACTCAAACTACATATAAAATATCCCTCTTTAATAATATACTTGAGTACTTATAGTGTCCACAATGTTATATTACATTTCTTTTTAAAAATATATATTATCAATCATTACACTTCATTATGCCTTAAAAACCTTAAAGTGAGTTTTTCAAGAACCTACTATGTTAAAGTATAGTGCATTAGCCTGATTGATGGCTCAGTTGGTTGAACATTGCTCTATACATCAAAATGGTTTCGTGTTGATATCAGTTGGGTGCCTATGGGAGGCAACTGATAGCTGTTTCTCTAGCACATCAATGTTTTTCTTCTCTCTCTCTCTCTCTCTCTCTCTCTCTCTCTCTCTCTTTCTCTCTCTGTTTCTCTCTCTCTCTGAAATGACTTTTAAATATATATTTCAACAGAATCATATTAAATGTATAAATATGAGAGATAACTTACATCTTTAAACTGTCTTTTATCCTTGAATAGTGTCTTTTTTCATTATGTGTATCTTGTTTTATGTTCATTAGTACAACTTTAAAGTAATAAATTTATTTCCAGTATTTTTCATTATACTTTATTACTGATTTTTGGTCTTCTAGATATGGCATTTTCCTTGCTATCACATTTTCCTGGCTTTTGTAGTTTAATAGACAGTTAATTTTTACCTATTATTTTAAAATAAGTCCACACATCAGATTTCCTTACTGTTTGTAATTTTTTGGCATGAACTTTTAAGGTTTCTTAAAATATTTAAAATCATATATTTTTTGCTATTAATATTAATTTTGTCTTTTATTCTATTTTCAGGTTATTTGTTTTTTTTCCTTCTTTTCTTGGTTGTGTATGTTGGCTAGCACCAACAAAGCAATCAATATTAATCAATAATAACAATAAAAACCATTGCCTTTTTCTAACTATAATGAAAATGCTATTAACATTTATCAGTAAGTATAATGATAGCTTTGAATGTAGACCTTAAAGTAGGGCTTATATTTTAGTGGTTTTAAAAGTTAAGTTCTTTTGAACTAAGAATTCATATTGAGCCCCGGCTGGTGTGGCTCAGTTGGGTGGGCGTCACCCTGTGCACCAAAAGGTTGCAGGTGTTTTGCTGGTCAGGGCTCATACCCGGGTTTCAGGCTGGATCTCCACTAGGGGACGGATTGGAGGCAACTTATCAATGTTTCCCTCTCACATCGATGTTTCTCTCTTCCCCACCCCCTTTCTCTCTTTCTCAAAACTAATTTAAAAAATAATTCAGCGGAAACCGGTTTGGCTCAGTGGATAGAGCATCGGCCTGCGGACTGAAAGGTCCCAGGTTCTATTCCGGTCAACGGCATGTACCTTGGTTGCAGGCACATTCCCAGAGGGGGTGTGCAGGAGGCAGCTGGTCTATGTTTCTTTCTCATCGATGTTTCTAACTTTCTACCCCTCTCCCTTACTCTCTGTAAAAAATCAATAAAATATATTAAATAAAAAAATAATAATAATCATTCATATTGATTTTTTTTACTCAAAACCTTTTCAACATTTTGCACATGATCTATAATCCTTGATTATTACATACAGCACATTTTCATTCCTATAATTAACTCTTGAAAGTGTTGCTATTTGCTAATAATTTATTTTTTTTAGCATTTAATTCAGGGAAGGAACCTTTTTTTTCTGCCAAGGGCCACTGGGATATTTATAACATCATTCGGGGGCCATACAAAATTATCAACTTAAAACTTAGCCTGCTATATTTGGTCAAACATCTAGTTAACTCATCCCTAATGCCTTGGCAGGGCCAGACCAAATGATTTCTCGGGCCTTATGTAGCCTGTGGGCTGGACATTCCCACCCCTGATTCAATTTAAATTGATAAGTGAGGTTAGTCTGTTGGTTTCCTTTTTGTATAAACTGTTTCAGGCTTCATTTTCAATCATACTCTGCCTTGATGAAGGAGAGAGAGCATATATTCTTCACCACACAGAAACCTTTGCTGCAATTTTATTTAAAAGCATACCACTGAAGAATATTTTGTATTTCTTTTCTGTTTTCCATTTCTATTTACTCTTCCTCACAGCTAGATGTTCAGTGATCCCTTAGAAATTGCTGTCTCAATTGTCATTATTATGATAATCTGATAGTTTTTAAGGCATGGAAAGAACCTAAACTCAATAGTTTCTGCTCATTTTATTATATATCCCAATGTTGTATTAGAATTAATCTCATTTCTGCTTTTGTCATAATGGTAAAATGAACTCAGTGCTTAGCACTGATAACCACAGAGTTCCCCGTTTTCACTTCAAGACAGCGAATGGAACATCTTACTTACGGTTTTCTCCACATGTATTTGTGGCTAATGTAGATCTTCTCTTTTGCCATGGTGTAGAAACAGCATTATTTACACGTTTAAATTTATAACTATGGGATTCATCTGTCTCTGGAGAAAGACAATTTAAGCCAGTGTGAGTCATGGCCTTTCTGTCACTTGGGTTATAAATTTTTAAAGCTTACCTTGCCATTTCCTTTTGAAGGATAACATCAAGTTAGTTTCATTTTATGTTAGTTCATTATTATGATTTTTTACACTTTGTAGTATAAATAAGATTATATTTATTCAATAGAAAAATATCTTTAGGAAGATCCTATGTGCTATTAAAACTAGTTAGTTTTTTATGTGTAATAAAATCTAACATTCAAATAAGGACACAATATATTGAAAAAGATAACGCTTTACTTAGGGAGTTATATATGATTGCTTTACAAAGGCCATTTACTAAGTTAATAACTTCATAAATTGAACAAAAATGAAAGAAAGGAAAGGAGGAACAAAGATATCAGTATAACCTGGCATGGCTGTTTTCAAAAGTGAAATAAAATAATGAGCACTTACACATATTTTCCAGCCTATAAGTTCCATGGGGAACTATGTGGTTATCAGTGTTAAGCACTTTTGAAACGGAAAAAAAGTCAACCGAAAATTGGGGGCGAAAGACCAAAACTGCACAAAAATTACCTGCATATCTTGACGGCAAAGTAAGTCTTTTCTTTGAAGTGGGGGGTAGTCTTATACAGCGAAGATAGGCCTAAACCTATGTTCTAACTGTAAAATTAGGGGGTCGTCTCATACGCCGGAAAATACGGTAGTATCAATAATGTCAACCACAATACAGGCTAGTGTGTCTAATTTTACTCATAGTGAAGGATATATACAAAGAATAAAATAGTACAATCTAAAGCTTTAGGATAGTGACAAAGAATCTTGCTTCTGAGCAAAAAAAAAAAGTAACTCTTGAAGTAGTCAAACTTTCTAAATATGTGAAAACCTTTTACAAATAAAATGCTTTTCTACACATTACATGCTTGTATCAAATTGTGGGTGGATTGAAATTATACACAGGCCACACTACATATTTATGTGGAAAGTACATACCCGCACTGTGTGGAGCCCACCGATCTCGGACCAGCCCCATCACCTACTTATGACTGCTTATCTATCACAGAGACGAATCCAAAGTCTTCATTTACAAACGTTCCTGAATAAAATGAAATCACACCTTTATTAAATTGCTTTCTGAAATAAGCCGGAGGAAGATAAATATCACATGATCTCACTCAGTTGTAGACTATAATGAACAACATAAACGGCTGAACAAAAACAGATCCAGAGACAGAGCAGCATCTATCAGACCGACACACGTCAGAGGGAAGGTAG